>APFE030245090.1:70813-84962 GCA_000404065.3 Pinus taeda
TGCGTCTATCTGACCCTCGAATATGGGGATTTCAAAATTAACTTGTACCTTAAAGGGTGTGGCGTTTCCAGAGAAGCTGCTGGAAGCCGATGCGCCGCTTTTGGGTAGCCGCTGAAGGATCTGCGCAAAGCTGTCCATCATCGCGTTCCGTTGTCACTTGAGCGCTTCTTCGAGCAAGATTTTGATGGGATCTCCTGCCCCCTCGTCTTTCTTCTCATCCGCCATGGGAGGCCGTCGGGATTTGCGAGGCTGGTCTTGCAAAGGTTCAACCAGTTCAAGCCTTAACTCCTTATATCCCGACCTTGTTGGGGACATGCAAAGAAAAAACCGAGAAAAAGCAGACGCTCTGATACCACTGATCCGGATTTAAACAGGAACGCAATAGATTACAGAGATAACCATATACACAAATATGCAGCGGAATTAATACTTCATTTCATTAATGGAAAATACTGAAATATGCTTACAATCAGAAATGGAAATAAACTAGCTAGGGCGATGGTAGCTTATCTCTGAGAAGAGATGTGATGGCTACATGCCTCTGAACTGTGTTACAATGAGGCTTGAAGGCCTATTTATTGTTGAGAAACAATGAAAAACCCTTCACATTCCAAAACCTAACCCTAGGAGATGAAACGCCAAACTGTGGGCCCCGTTTTGGGGGTAAGTTGGTACATCAACTTCCCGGGGTCATAACTTTAGCATATGATCTCCGTTTGACGCGTACAAAAGCTCATTAGAAAGATCTATTCGAGCACTATCATTGTTGGAACGGGCAACATCGATCCATTCCATGGACCCATGTTGCCCCCAGATTCCCAAAAAAATGTCGTTTAGGGCCTCAAAATGGCTCGGGAAGTTCAGGACCCAAAAAACTGCTAAAAATAGTAAGTTGTGCTATAATTAAGGAAACTGAAAATGCTGAGAAAGACAATGGTGGGGGTCCAGGTGGACTTGGCAGGTGGCCACCAATATCCACCTGGATCAAGGACTTGAATAATTCTATTTGGTTATATGCATTGATAGAATTTTATAAATGTGATGCATTTTTGAAATGTAGCTCTTCATATATATATTACAAAATAAATTATAAGTAATTGATAATGCTTTCTAAGTGGTCTATATAAAGCCATTTATCTACTTTTACTTTTCCTATAATGAGGTTTAATATAAGTGTATAAACGTGACATTTTTTTTTTGAAATAAAACTCCTTGTAAAATTAAATGTTTTTCCTAACAACATATGGAATAATTATTTGGTAATTAAATGTTAAGTAAATTGTTCAAGTTCATTCAATATACAGGTCATAAATAAATGTATTTAAACTTTCTACAATATATGACATTTGATTTTCCCACCCCTATTAACATTTGGTAAATTTCATTTCTTAAATAAATTATTTGTAATTGAAATAATCTCGTAGAAGCCAACAAGACAAGTACGTATTGAATTCTATTTAGTATGGATGTATGTATAAATGTAATTTATTTTTGAAATAAAGTTCTTAATGTAAGTAAAAATATATTTTTTAGAAAATCAATAATTTAAAATCAATTGTTGATGAGTTCTAACTCGTTTATTCTATTTTGAATTGACAACTTTTTCTAACTGTGCATTCTTAATGCAATTATTTTTATATGCAATCATGTCATATAAGTCAATAAGTCAAGAAACTATTAATTGATTTTTATTTAACTATCATGTGGTTTAATATGAATGTATAAATGTGACATTGCTATTTCTAGAATAAAAATCCATGTAAAAAATGCATTTTCTAATAAAACATGGATTAATGAATTCACAATGATCATTAAGTAGACTGTTTAAGCTCATTCAAGAGATGGGCCATAAACGGATTTCTTTCAACTTTTTGCACCATATGACATGATTTTCCCATCAAGATTAACATTTTGTAAATTTAAATTCTAAAATAAACTATTTGTACTTCAAATAATCTCATAGAATCCAATAAGGCTTAGAAGTTATTTATTTAATTCTTTTTAGTTATATGTATTGATATAAGTTTATAAATGTAATTTATTTTTGAAATAAAGCTCTTAAGGTAAGTAAAGATATATCTTTTACAAAACTAATTAGAATTAATTGATAATGAGCTTTAAGTGGTTTATTCATGTTAGGATATTCCGACACTTAAGAAATAGTTAAGTATGACTTGGCCTAGTATAGAGTTAGGTAAAGTGTGTTTCTTTACTATGTACTTTTGTAACTTACAATTCGACGGTCACGATATGTTCTAGACATAAAGTGATCCGATGGTTCATTCTCTCCTCGGTATTACCGACACTTGATCCATGGATTAGCACCCGATTGGTCCATGATCTCTATTTAAAGAGCATGGAGGGTCATTTTTTGGGTGACCGTTCATGAGAGAAGCTTATGTAAATTTTCTTTCTTTTATTAATAAATTGCCTGTAGTGGCCACATTGGCTTAGGCCGTGGACTGTTTCCCTCTTTGAGGGTTTTAATCATGTCAAGAACACTAGTGTATTGATCTATGATCTGTTTGTGAGCGATGTCCTTTGGTGTTCTGTCTGAGGAACTTACCCTGTAAATTCCTACATGGTATCAGAGCTATTTGAGGGTCGCATCCATTGGTGATCCAAATCGAAAGACAATACAACTGCATCTGACTGTCATGTTCTACATCTACTGTATCTGACCACTTTCGGGGCGAGATGACTACTCTATTGTGTTAGGAGCATCTTTTCCAGTGAGGAACCCCTTTCATTTCACGCGAAAATGTTTATGGTAGCCCTAGCTACACCATTTTTAAGATCTGGAGATATACAATGTTTATTTGCAGTTTTAGCTATTTATCTCTCTATTTATTTCTGTTTATTTATCTCTCTTTTTTTATTACCGGATCTATAACTTTCATTTTTGTGTATGCGCTTTGCTCCGCGACTCTGTGCAATCTGGGCAAATCAGAAACAGAAAGGAAGGATTTTTCTCATGCGTATGCTCTTTTGTACACACCTTAGTGTGATCTCGAAAAATAAAAAACATAGAGGAAAATATTTAGTTTCCGACGAAAGCTAACATCAAGCCATATGGTTTGGTTTTTTTGTATGTCCGTGTTGGGTTGTGTGGTTTTTTGTTTTGTAAGAAAAAAGAGCTTTTTCAAGTAAGTATGCACCCCAAAGCTTCAGTGACTAAAAAAAATCCCTTCCTCTTTTCCAAAAATTATGATCCTTTTAAACTAGCTCACTTGGTCAAAAGTTACTTTATGAGAATAGAGGTCTTGAGTTCAAGTCTTTCTTTTTATTGAGTTACTTTTTCAAAAAGCACATGTAACTTATGTTTTAAAGTTACTTTATGTAAAAGTGTTCTCACCCATTATAAAAAGTGAGTCACTTATAGTTCTAAAGTCCCTTTATCTTTTATTTAAGTTACAATTTAGTGGGTAGCTCATAAAGTACCATTGTAAAAGTGACTTTCACTTATTTATAAAAATTGGTCACATAATATTTTTTTTTAAGTGAGTTAATTAGATTAAGTTTGGAAAGGGAGGTGATTTTTTAAAAATATAACAGTATCATTCATTTCCACACATTCACGCACTTCGTCGACATCTTCAACAACTTTGCTTCAAAATTCCATAACTTCTTTATCCGGAAGTCTTTTTCAAAGCCTTTTTTTTTAATCGGCCTAATTTTTCGAGATATTTCCATTCAAACACTTAGTTTCAACATCTATTGCTTCAGTTTCTATGAAAATGGAAAGTCCATGCCAAGTTGTTCTTGACAGTACCAACTACTTCCAATGGTGGTCCTACATTGTGGATTTACTCAGAGGTAAAGGTCTTTACAGAATAGCCTCGGGCCAAGAAACTAAACCTAAAGATGAAGATAAGGCAGCCAAATGGGAAAATAGGCAAGATCAAACACGTGGGTTGATAGGGATGTCTATTCCTCCAAACCTTAGACTCCATATCATAGAACTTGATACCCATAATGAAGCAATGAAACAGCTCACTAAAGTTTTTGGAATTAAAAATGAAATTAGAGCCCATCAACTCGAAAATGAGTTTCTTACGTTGGACCCCAATAATTTTTCTTCCATTGAAGATTTTTTGTGCAAGTTCAAGACCCTTAGACTTCTCTTGGAAGGTGTTAAGGTCAAGAAAGAAGATGGTAGCCTTATCTATTCCATTCTTACTAAGTTGGGACCAACCTACTCTATGTTTGTTTCCACCTTCCATTCTACTAGAGAAGCCTTTATTTCTCAAGGACAAGACTACAAGTCCCCCTCTTTTGATGCCTTATGTGATTCTTTGATAAGAGAACAAGAAAAACTATTACATCTTAGTCTTATTAATCTTTGAAACTCTTCTAAGAAAGAATTAGCCACCCAGAAACAACCAAATTCAAAGAATACTAAGAAACAGTATCCTAAAAAGAATGGTCCTAAACCAAACAATGGTCCTAAGCAATTTCAGTCTCAAAATGAAAAAACAATTCAACAAAATGATAAGGCAAATAAAAACAAAGGGAAGAAGACTGATAGACATTGCAACTTTTGTAATCGAGATGGCCACTTGGAATCCAAATGCTTTAAGAAGATGGAAGCCTTGGAAGCAGCAATGAAGAAGCATAACATCCATTTGGATCATTCCTCAACTTCAACTTCATCTTCAGGAATAACACTTTCTGCATGTGGTTGTCAAGAATCTCAGTCTGGCTATGCACTTAATATATCTTCTTCTTCTTATTCTCATGAGTGGCTCATTGATTCTAGAGCTTCTTATCACATGTCCAAAAACAAAGCCATGCTTTCTTCTTTAAATAATTGTAACACCAAAAATATATATGTTGGTGATGATAGATCTCTTAGTGTTGTAGAGACTAGAACTATTCATATAGATAATGGTCAATTTAATGATGTATTATGTGTTCCAACCTTATCCTGCAACCTTCTATCTATATATTAGATAGCTCACTCAGGTGAAGGTACAATTGTTGAATTTTCACCTCACAATGTTGTAATTAAGGACCTAAAAGAGCCTAGACAGATTTTAGCTACTGACATTGCTGATGATTCTACAAGGTTGTATAAGTTTAACAACTTTGGGTCATCAACACTTCCCTCTGTATTTGTTGCTCATAATGATGAAGTGAGAAAACTTTGGCATGAGCGATTTGGTCACTTAAACTATCACTCCCTTCAAAATCTATGTAAAGAAAATAAGGTTACAGGTATTCCTATGGTATTTTGTAGAGATGGTGTTTATTCCGGATGTGTACTTGGAAAACATCATCAAGATAGTTTTGAAAAACATGCCTCTTAGCACGCCTTAGACCCTTTATAGCTTGTGCATAGTGATTTATGTGGTCCACTTCCAGTTGTTTCATTCTTCGGCTACAAGTATTTCTTAACTTTCATTGATGATTTCTCCAGATGCACTTGGGTATACTTCTTAAAACTCAAGAGTGAAGTATTTAACATGTTCTTGGCCTCTAAGGCCTTTGTGGAGAAACAATCTAGACATCAAATTCTTAAGCTAAAATCTGATAATGGTGGAGAATATCTTAACAAAAAATTCATCAACTTTTTCACTGAGCATGGAATTCAAATGCAACATATTGTTCCATATACTCCACAACAAAATGGTGTAGCTGAAAGGAAGAATCAAACCTTAAAGGAAATGGA
Source organism: Pinus taeda (assembly GCA_000404065.3). NCBI lineage: Eukaryota > Viridiplantae > Streptophyta > Pinopsida > Pinales > Pinaceae > Pinus > Pinus taeda. Next base: position 76,485 of record APFE030245090.1, read on the forward strand.
TAATTGTATGCTTCAATCTAAAGGACTTAGTCTTAATTTTTGGGCAGAAGCAATTAACTGTGCAAATTACATAGTAAATCGCACTCCTACTAAGGTTTTAAAGAATATCACTCTAGAAGAAGCATGAAGCTCAATTAAACCATATTTAAATTACTTTCGTGTTTTTGGAAGTGAAGCATGGGCGCATATTCCATATGCGAAACATAAAGCTTTCAAAACTAAGAGTGAAAAATGTATTTTTGTTGGATATCTTGAAGATGTCAAAGGATATAGACTTATTCCACTTAAGTCCAAAAATGTTATCATTAGAAGAGATGTAAATTTTGCTGAAAACATATCAGCCTATGAGCCTAGTTCGGTGGATGTGCCACCTCTCTCTATCCCTTCTACTTCTGAAAACATTTCTTCTTCATATAGTGACAACGAGGATGACAATCTTCCCCCCCCCCCACCCTTCTCTGGATCCTACTCAACTTCCAAAATGGGTCTGTGCTACTCGGGATGCAGCAGGTGCTTTTGCAGGTGATCCTATAGATCAATGACGTACACGTTCTCAGTTCAATAGAGCCTCTTCTTTACTGGCTCAAGCTTCAGCGAATTATGATCCTGACACCTTTGCAGAAGCTTCAGCCCATCCAGATTAGGACGCAGCTATGAATGAAGAATATCATTCATTATTGGAAAATGATACATGGGATCTTGTTCCTTTTCCAAAGGGATGAAAACTTGTTAGATGCAAATGGGTTTACAGAACCAAGTTTGGACCAGATGGAAAAGTTGATAAACATAAAGATTGTTTTGTTGCTAAGGGTTTTTCACAAGTTGAAGGCATTGACTATACTGAAACCTTCTCCCATATTACCAAAATGAACTCTATCTGCCTTGCTCTTTCCCTTGCTGCCTCTTTCAAATGGGAAGTCCATCAGATGGATGTTAAGTATACCTTCTTGCACGGGGACTTGCATGAAGAAATCTATATGGAACAACCTCCTAGATTTATACAAATAGACTCCAACCTTGTATTTCGGTTGAAGAAATCCCTTTATGGTCTCAAGCAAGCCCCTCAGGCTTGGTATGCCAAAATGGATAGCTTTCTTTTAGATATTAGGTTTTCTAGGTGTCATTTTGACAATATTGTCTACACCAAGAAAGTGGGTAAGTCTCTTATCATTCTTGTTCTTTATGTTGATCATCTTATCCTTACTAGTAGTGATCCCAACCTTATAAACCATGTGAAGTCCAGCCTTAAAAAGAAGTTTGAAATGATAGACTAAGGACACTTGCATTATTTTCTTGGTCTTCAAGTCTTGCAAACCAAGGAATGTATTTCCCTTTCGCAGTCCAAGTATGCCTGTGATCTTCTATACCATTTTCACATGGAAGAGTGTAAGCCAACCCCTTCTCGCTTTCAGTATGGAGCCAAACTTTCAGTCACTTTTACTTCCCATGAAGTTGATGCTACCTTATACCATCAACTTGTAGGAAAACTTTTGTATCTGACCCATACCCGTCCTGACCTTTCCTTTGATGTTGGCCTTATTGCTTAGTTTATGAAAAACCCACATGAAAGTCATTGGAAAGAAACTAAAAGAATACTTTGTTATGTTCGAGGTACATTTCAGTTTACAATTCATTATAGTGCAGAAGAATCTCCTTTATTGGTTGGTTTCACTGATTCCGATTGGGCTGTTGGAAATAATACTGATAGGGGGGGTGAATCACTATTATCAAATCAGTAAAACCTTTTCATTTCCATGCTTAGATACATATACGCTACTTCAGTTAAGGATATCCACGTATATACGTGACTGTGTTAAAAGCAACTAGCGTACATCCAGTAACCTTTATGATTTAGTTAGTTCATCCTCAGTGAATGCATCAGAACATTATTAACCATATGAACAGTAAAAAGAAAAAATCATCACACATAAAGAGCACACATGAACACCATGATATAAGGTGGAAACCCAATGTGGGTGAAAACCCCCTGCTGCAAGTCGTCTCAATCTTCTTTAATAAGAAATTCTTTTTACAATAGTTTTGTACTGGTGCAGACTTATACCGGTACACAGGCTTCTACCTGTAGAAGGCTACAACCTTCTCTCATTCTCCAGACTCTCCTGGAAGGGAGCTACAACCCCCATAATTCTTGTACTAGCTACGATACTAGTACGTAGGCGTCGGCCTACAATCTTCTTTCCTCTAGGTACCACGTTTCATCAATTTTCAGACTGGATACACTGAAGCACAACTCTAAATCTGAAGGCCACGTTTCATCCAATTTTGATACTGGACCCATCAATATCATTGAAGCACACAAACACTAGCATCATCAATCTCTGAAACACCCAATACTGAAACACTGAAACCTTGTCAACAAAAGCAGTCACCAGAACACAGAGCAGAACACGAAACTCTACAACAATATTTAGAACCAACTGTATCATCAAAAATCATAGCTCAAATGGTATACACTACTTGGACAAACCAAACCCGCGTACATACGCTCTTTTACCAAAGCCAACCCACGTACAGATCTATAAATAATCAATCATGACTTGTAGCTATTTCAAACTTAAGTTATACTCAGTTCAGAACATTACATGCATCAGTATTTAGATCTAGAACGAGCATAATCAGCCATATAGAGATAGTTCATTTCAAACCATTTGATCCCGCTCTATCTTTAGATCTTGTTCTCCATCATCCGGTGAGATCCCTCCTTAGATTAGATCAAGCAATGCATCATAACCCATATCCTGCATACTGGATCTCATACTATATCAGATATTCAAATATTTTACATGCCCTTACCTAATGATCTTCTTCTCCTTTTATAGTCTTAGGCCTTTTACAATACCATGGTCCAAAACCATAACAAATCAATACCATGGACCCAATACTAGGGATCAACACATCTGAAGAGACGCCATGGTCCAAAACCATAGGTTCAAATCCCAGGGACTAACAACCATGGACCAAAAGTAAGTTCTCCAACATATACGCGCTTTTCCTTGCATGAAAGTGTGTGCATACGTGTCTTGGGCACGTCCAACCTGCGTGTATATGCGGCTTTGTCAAAGTGAACCAGTGTATATATATTTTCTCTTCATTCTTGTAGACTGATCATCAATTCCTTGCTGCTGACCTCTTGCACTATGATTTTTCATCTATGTGATTTGCCATCAAGGACAACACTTGTCTCATAATGCCAACAATCTCCCCTTTGGACTTGATGGCAAAGCTAACTTGTCACACTTAGAACTAACATTTGATTCCTTTGATCTGTCCTGCATTCCATGCATTCAGTCACATCTGATATCTCTTCTGAAGATTCATCTACTTATAACTAAGTGAGATGTTCTTCTATTAGTGGGTTGCCATCAAGTACAACACATGCATCATAATGCCAACAATCTCCCCCTTTTGACTTGATGGCAACAACACCAAATCACTCTCCCCCTTTGACATCAAGGGCAAAGAGCGAACCAAGATATTCACTTTCTTTGATAAACATCCCGCTGACCATACTCCCCCTGAGTACCTACTAAAATATCTAGATGAGCTCCCTTGTGTATATGCCAAGGTGTATCAATCTGACCATGCTCCCTCTGAGTACATGCTGAAGTCTCTGCTTCGCTGAAGAGTGTTGTTCATGCTCCCCCTGACTGTAAGTAAGGTCTGCAAAAAGGTTTTCTATAAGAAGAACATGACTCTATCATAAATGACCTTCCTATTACCAAAGACTCATACATACATCCATCTCCCATTTAAGTGGGACTTGACTCATCTACCCAACCAAGGAGGGATACATCAAAAGTTTACACATGATAAAACAAGAACATTACATCATCCATCCTAGGCATAGTGGGGAAACCAACATAGGCCGTTACATGACCTTGATAATAATAAAGGAAATACAAGACATAGAGACCAAATATCAAGAGCAAGACTTATGAAAGTCATCAATGACTAATATAAGTAGCATCTGTCAAACACTTTTCAGCTCAGCAACCATGATCTTCTGTTCTCCTTCTGTACTTGATCTATCTGAACCCAACAACAACTTGTGTACACGAACTAAGAGCTTCTAAGGTAATGCCAACAATGTATTATTAGAAGTTTATCTTCTCCCCCTGAAGCTGTGCCAGTTGGTCTCTGTTAGAATCATATCAGATTCTTCTCAACTTGAGTCTGGTCCACTGATTTCATTCAAGCCAACATATACGAGACTGTATCCACAGAAACAGGCGTATATATGTGGATACTCCTTATTAAACTCGCGTACAACTATTTCCAGATCGGCACCCTGCAGATGTCCTGTACCAAGGTATGTCTGCATATAGAAATCAATTCATCCTTTTGAACATCATCATAAATCATTCACATGATATTATAAGTGAAACACACCATAGTCATCATCATCAAGATCTGCATGACCATCCATGTAACATTACACGGGAATATCCCTCATCATCAATCATCATATGTGAGAATCAACCTATCATCATATAGGTAAGTATTTATCAGCATATCTCCATTAATGCAATTCCATGTATCCAGCACTAAGTATCTAGAGCTCAAGATTTTGTCAAAGTCTCTTTATATCATCAACATCAACAATCCTCATCCACATGATCATCAAGAACTATAGGAATCCTGCATCATGAATGTATTATATGATCTTCACGCATATGACGATAGCAGCATATGAGAGACTCATCATCAAGTAATGACGTTGTGTATTCAAGCTTTGTACTTCTCCTTATCCTTATGAAAATCACCATGTAAGCATCATATGTGCACCATTAATCCACCAACATGTTCTGAACATCAACTATGTAACCCCACATCATAGCAAGATACATTATTTAGCTATATGAGCATCATCACCAAGGAGTATTAACCATAATGCCAACAATGCATTATTAAAGGCATATGCTCCCCCTCAACTTGTGCCATCTGATTACTCTTAGATCTGATCATGCATATATCAGAAATAAGTATCAAGACATCATCATCATCAAGTTAGGATCCAAATACTTCTAAACATTTTACAAGTATCAAGACATTTCCACACATCCTCGGTAGACTGTAACTATTAACCGATAGAGCAAATAATGGACTGAGTCATATCAGACCCTTTTTCTGAGCCTGTCCCCACTGCTTTTCCTCAGACTGACATATAAGCAACTTTGCAGTGTCTAAATCGCGTATATACGCGACTTCCCTTTATGAAACTTGCGTATGAGATTTAGGACACTGAAGTTTTACACTTTCAGCTCCCCCTGAGTCTGTTCTGTCTGTGCTGTCCTAAGTATATTGTGTTGTGCCCCATCTTTCTGACTGTATCTCCTTCTTCTTCCACATCTTCAAGTGTGATGATGTTTTCTCCTTTTGGTGTGGTGCCCGAATCTTCTTCCTGCATTCCTTTGCTATATGTCCAAGTTTGTTACATACATAACATCTCATATGTTTCATATTCCTCCTGTAGTAATCAACAGCTTTGTGACCAAACATATTGCAACAAAAACAATATCCCTGAAAGTACCTGGAATGTGATGATCTTTCTGTGTGATGATCTTGAACCATTCTTCTTCTACATATAGCTGCAACATGTCCAAGATTATTACATTCATAACATTCAACATTATTCTTAGGAGTAAAATATTTTCTTTGAAGAATCTCTTTCCTTGATTGTTGATGGGGTTGACCTCTCATCTCCTTGTTGTTCATTTTAGATTTCTCTTTAGAGTTCCTTGCCTCACCTTGTGAACTAGATTCACCTTCAACAGATTCATGAAAACCAAGACCAGTCTTGATAGCAGAAGACCTTTGCCTACTAAGAATATCATCCAAAGCTTTAGTACTATCTTGAAATCGTAACAGTTTATCCTTTTCTTCTAATTTACCTTTTAAGATATTTACCTCAACTTGATGTTGCTCTTCCTTTTCAAGACACTGCTTCTTCACGTTCTTCAGCATTTCTTTTATCTTCCAACTGACATCTTAGATTGAGAATCTCCTTTTCTTGTTCTTCATTCACATCCTGCTGCATTTGATGAATTCTGAAGGCACATTCCAGCTAAGATTTTAAGTTGATAACTTCGTTTTCCTGTTTTTCAATAGCTTGGAGTAGATCTTTATTCTACTTCTTTGATTCTTCAAGATCTTCTTTTAGCGAGCGGATCATGGCTTCAATATTTTCATAGTAACTGGATCTATCTCTGAGTTTCTTGATGGTTGTGCTTCTTTCATTGACTTCATCTCTTAGTGATGTTGCTTCATCCTGCAACTTTTGATACTTGTCCTTGAATAACTTCCTTACCTTGTTTCCTTCCTCTAGTTGGGCTTTTAGCAACTTTTTATATTTGACCTTGAATAACTCTAGATGGGCTTTTAGTTTGGTAGCTTCTTCTTTGGAGTCATATTCCCTTTTGTTCAATAGATCTTGTTGATCTCTAATTTTGTCTGTCAGCCTTTTAAATTCTGCCTCTATTTGATATCTTTATTGTTCACCCATAAGAGAAAATTCAGTTGTTTCGCTATCACTTTCATCTTTTCCAAATGGATAGATAGCGGGAACATCAGAGGATAACAAATTCATACCTGATAGTTCATCTTCATTCTGAAATGATTCTGAATCTGATTCTGAACCTGAAGAGCTTCTTACACCTAATCCCCAATTGATTCTCCCACTGTCATAGTTCTTCTGAGATGTCTTCTTCTGCTTATGTGCTTTCTTCTTAAGCTTCTTTCGCATTGTTCCACGGATCTCCTTCAAGTGATCAAGCTTTTACCAAAGGACCTGCTCTGATACCAATTGTTGGAAATAATACTGAGAGGGGGGGTGAATCAGTATTATCAAATCAGTAAAACCTTTTCATTTCCATGCTTAGATACATATACGCTACTTCAGTTAAGGATATCCGCATATATATGCGACTGCGTTAAAAGCAACTAGCGTACATCCAGTAACCTTTATGATTTAGTTATTTCATCTTCAGTGAATGCATCAGAACATTATTAACCATATGAACAGTAAACAGAACAAATCATCACACATAAAGAGCACACATGAACACCATGATATAAGGTGGAAACCCAATGTGGGTGAAAACCACCTGCAGCAATTTGTTTCTATCTTCCTTTAATAAGAAACGTCTTTTACAATGTATTGGTGCAGTCCTTTACCAGTACGCAGGCTTCTACTTGCAGAAGGCTACCACCTTCTTAGCTCTTGTACTAGCCGTTCCATTTACTAGTACGTAGGCGCTAGCCTACTGAAGGCTCCAACCTTCACTCATTTTCCAGATGCTCCTGGAAGGGAGCTACAACCCCCTGGATCTTGTACTGGCCAATATGTTTACCAGTACATAGGTGTCATCCTACGATCATCCAGGGAGCATGTTTCATACATTTTCATACTGCATCCATAAAACAATCACCATTGCAATACAACCTGCATCATCAATCTCTGAATCACCCAATACTGAAACCCTGTTAACAACACAATCACCAGAACACAGAACAAACTACATAACTCTGCAAAAACAACTAGATCCAATAGCAACTTCAAATATCATACTTCATACTGTATACGCTACTTGGACGAACACAACTTGCGTGTATACGCGCTTTTACCAAAGACAACCCGCGTACATATCTGCAAATTCTAACTCATAATTTTGCAGCTATTTCAGACATGAGCACATACCCAGATCATAACATTCATACAATAAACATGCGTCAATAGATCTTGTCTATCCATAATCAAACCATATAATGATAATCATTCCAAGCCTGAAGATCCCAATCCATCTTTCATCATCCTTCACGTGAGTGCCTCCTTGGTTCAGAACAACCAAGGCATCACCAACCCATAGCCAACATCTAGATCTCACACTTTATCAGATGTTCATCACTTGCTCACTCTTGCACTCCCTCTTGGCCTAATGATCTTCTCCTTATATAGGTTTAGGCTTCTCTCAATACCATGGTCCAAAACCATGTAGAACCGATACCTTGGACCCAATACCTGGGGTCGTTGTTTCGAACCAAATACCATGGACCAAATACCACGGACCAAAACCATGGTTTCCGACATGTACGCACCTTTCCTTCTGTGAACCTGTGTGTGTACGTGTACACGCCTTTTGCTCAGATAACCCGCGTATATACGCACTTTCATCACGGTCAACCTGCGTATATCTCTCTCTTTACCTGCTACACTATGATCTATCCTCTGAGTGAGTTGCCATCACTTGTATCATACCTCTGAGTGAGTTGCCATCAAGGACAACACTTGAATCATAACCTAATCCTTCTATCCACTGGTGTTCTACTTTATCATACTTTGAAGGTAGATTTGTTGAAGCTAATGTTTTCTTGTCATGAGTGTCATTTTTTCCCACAGGCACCACACTTGTGAAGCACTTTCTCCCAACATTCATTGTTACCCCTCCTTTGATTTGAAAA
>APFE030245090.1:84982-108829 GCA_000404065.3 Pinus taeda
ACACATAAAGAGCACACATGAACACCATGATATAAGGTGGAAACCCAATGTGGGTGAAAACCACCTGCTGCAAGTCGTCTCAATCTTCTTTGATAAGAAATTCTTTTTACAATAGTTATATACTGGTGCAGACTTATACCAGTACACAGGCTTCTACCTACAGAAGGCTACAACCTTCTCTCGTTCTCCAGACTCTCCTGGAAGGGAGCTACAACCCCCATAATTCTTGTACTAGCTACAATACTAGTACGTAGGCGTTGGCCTACAATCTTCTTTCCTCCAGGTACCACGTTTCATCAATTTTCAGACTGGATACACTGAAGCACAACTCTAAATCTGAAGGCCACATTTCATCCAATTTTCATACTGGACCCATCAATATCATTGAAGCACACAAACACTAGCATCATCAATCTCTGAAACACCCAATACTGAAACACTGAAACCTTGTCAACAAAAGCAGTGACCAGAACGCAGAGTAGAACACTAAACTCTGCAACAATATTTAGAACCAACTGTATCATCAAAAAACATAGCTCAAATGGTATACGCTACTTGGACAAACCAAACCCACGTACATACGCTCTTTTACCAAAGCCAACCCGCGTACTGATCTATAGATAATCAATCATGACTTGCAGCTATTTCAAACTTAAGTTATACTCAGTTCCGAACATTACATGCATCAGTATTTAGATCTAGAACGAGCATAATCAGCCATATAGAGATAGTTCATTTCAAACCATTTGATCCCGATCTATCTTTAGATCTTGTTCTCCATCATCCAGTGAGATCCCTCCTTAGATTAGATCAAGCAATGCATCATAACCCATATCCTGCATACTGGATCTCATACTATATCAGATATTCAAATATTTTCCATGCCCTTGCCTAATGATCTTCTTCTCCTTTTATAGTCTTAGGCCTTTTACAATACCATGGTCCAAAACCATAACAAATCAATACCATGGACCCAATACTAGGGATCAACACATCTGATGAGACGTCATGGCCCAAAACCATAGGTTCAAATCCCAAGGACTAACAACCATGGACCAAAAGTAAGTTCTCCAACATATACGCACTTTTCCTTGCATGAAAGTGTGTGCATACGCATCTTGGGCACGTCCAACCTGCGTGTATACGTGGCTTTTTTAAAGTGAACTAGCGTATATATATTTTCTCTTCATTCTTGTAGACTGATCATCAATTGCTTGTTGCTAACCTCCTGCACTATGATTTGTCATCTGTGTGATTTGCCATCAAGGACAACACTTGTCTCATAATGCCAACAATCTCCCCCTTTGGACTTGATGGCAAAGCTAACTTGTCACACTTAGAACTAACATCTGATTCCTTTGAGTTGTCCTGCATTCCATGCATTCAGTCACATCTGATATCTTCTTCTGAAGATTCATCTAGTTATAACTAAGTGAGATGTTCTTCTATGAGTGGGTTGCCATCAAGTACAACACATGCATCATAATGCCAACAATCTCCCCCTTTTGACTTGATGGCAACAACACCAAATCACTCTCCCCCTTTGACATCAAGGGAAAAGAGCGGACCAAGATATTCAGTTTCTTTGATAAACATCCCGCTGACCATACTCCCCCTGAGTACCTACTAAAATCTCTGGATGAGCTCCCCTTGTTAAATGCCAAGGTGTATCAATCTGACCATGCTCCCTCTGAGTACATGCTGAATTCTCTGCTTTGTTGAAGAGTGATGTTCATGCTCCCGCTGACTGTAAGCAAGGTATGCAAAAAGGTGTTCTATAAGAAGAACATGACTGTATCATAAATGACCTTCCTATTACCAAAGACTCATACATACATCCATCTCCCATTTAAATGGGACTTGACTCATCTACCCAACCAAGTGGGGATACATCAAAAGTTTACACATGATAAAACAAGAACATTACATCATCCATCCCAGGCATAGTGGGGAAACCAACATAGGCCGTTACATGACCTTGATAATAATAAAGGAAATACAAGACATAGAGACCAAATATCAAGAGCAAGACTTATGAAAGTCATCAATGACTAATATAAGTAGCATCTGTCAAACATTTTTCAGCTCAGCAACCATGATCTTCTGTTCTCCTTCTGTACTTGATCTATCTGAATCCAACAACAGCTTGTGTACATGAACTAAGAGCTTCTAAGGTAATGCCAACAATGTATTATTAGAAGTTTATCTTCTCCCCCTGACGCTGTGCCAGTTGGTCTCTGTCAGACTCATATCAGATTCTTCTCAACTTGAGTCTGGCCCACTGATTTCATTCAAGCCAACATATACGCGACTGTATCCACAGAAACGGGCGTATATACGCGGATACTCCTTATTAAACTCGCGTACAACTATTTCCAGATCGGCACCCTGCAAATGTCCTGTACCAAGGTATGTCTGCATATAGAAATCAATTCATCCTTCTGAAGAACATCATAAATCATTCACATGATATTATAAGTGAAACACACCATAGTCATCATCATCAAGATCTGCATGACCATCCATGTAACATTACACGGGAATATCCCTCATCATCAATCATCATATGTGAGAATCAACCTATCATCATATAGGTAAGAATTTATCAACATATCTCCAATAATGCAATTCCATGTATCTAGCACTAAGTATCTAGAGCTTAAGATTTTGTCAAGGTCTCTTTATATCATCAACATCAACAATCCTCATCCACATGATCATCAAGAACTATAGGAATCCTGCATCATGACTGTATTATATGATCTTCACGCATATGACGACAGCAGCATATGAGAGACTCATCATCAAGTAATGACGTTGTGTATTCAAGCTTTGTACTTCTCCTTATCCTTATGAAAATCACCATGTAAGCATCATATATGCACCATTAATCCACCAACATGTTTTGAACATCAACTATGTAACCCCACATCATAGCAAGATACATTATTTAGCTATATGAGCATCATCACCAAGGACTATTAACCATAATGCCAACAATGCATTATTAAAGGCATATGCTCCCCCTAAACTTGTGCCATATGATTACTCTTAGATCTGATCATGCATATATCAGAAATAAGCATCAAGACATCATCATCATCAAGTTAGGATCAAAACACTTCTAAACATTTTACAAGTATCAAGACATTTCCACACATCCTCGGCAGACTGTAACTATTAACCGATAGAGCAAATAATGGACTGAGTCATATCAGACCCTTTTTCTGAGCCTGTCCCCACTGCTTTTCCTCAGACTGACATATACGCGACTTTGCAGTGTTTAAATCGCGTATATACGCGACTTCCCTTTATGAAACTTGCGTATGAGATTTAGGACACTGAAGTTTTACACTTTCAACTCCCCCTAAGTCTGTTCTGTCTATGCTGTCCTGAGTATATTGTGTTGTGCCACATCTTTCTGACTATATCTCCTTCTTCTTCCATATCTTCAAGTGTGATGATGTTTTCTCCTTTTAGTGTGGTGCCCGAATCTTCTTCCTGCATTCCTTTGCTATATGTCCAAGTTTGTTACATACATAACATCTCATATGTTTCATATTCCTCCTGTAGCAATCAACAACTTTGTGACCAAACATATTGCAAGAAAAACAATATCCCTGAAAGTACCTGGAATGTGATAATCTTTCTGTGTGATGATCTTGAACCATTCTTCTTCTACATCTAGCTGCAACATGTCCAAGATTATGACATTCATAACATTCAACATTATTCTTAGGAGGAGTAAAATATTTTCTTTGAAGAATCTCTTTCCTTGATTGTTGATGGGGTTGACCTCTCATCTCCTTGTTGTTCATTTTAGATTTCTCTTTAGAGTTCCTTGCCTCACCTTGTGAACTAGATTCACCTTCAACAGATTCATGAAAACCAAGACCAGTCTTAATAGCAGAAGACCTTTGACTACTAAGAATATCATCCAAGGCTTTAATACTATCTTGAAATCGTAACAGTTTATCCTTTTCTTCTAATTTACCTTTTAAGATATTTACCTCAACTTGATGTTGCTCTTCCTTTTCAAGACACTACTTCTTCACGTTCTCTTCAACATTTCTTTTATCTTCCAACTGACATCTTAGATTGAGAATCTCATTTTCTAGTTCTTCATTCACATCCTGCTGCATTTGACGAATTCTGAAGGCACATTCCAGCTGAGATTTTAAGCTGATAACTTCGTTTTCCTGTTTTTCAATAGCTTGGAGTAGATCTTTATTCTACTTCTTTGATTCTTCAAGATCTTCTTTTAGCAAGCGGATCATGGCTTCAAGATTTTCATAGTAATTGGATCTATCTCTGAGTTTCTTGATGGTTGTGCTTCTTTCATTGACTTCATCTCTTAGTGATGTTGCTTCATCCTGCAACTTTTGATACTTGTCCTTGAATAACTTCCTTACCTTGTTTCCTTCCTCTAGTTGGGCTTTTAGCAACTTTTGATATTTGACCTTGAATAACTCTAGATGGGCTTTTAGTTTGGTAGCTTCTTCTTTGGAGTCATATTCCCTTTTGTTCAATAGATCTTGTTGATCTCTAATTTTGTCTGTCAACCTTTTAAATTATGCCTCTATTTGATATCTTTCTTGTTCACCCATAAGAGAAAATTCAGTTGTTTTTCTATCACTTTCATCGTTTCCAAATGGATAGATAGCTGGAACATCAGAGGATAGCAAATTCATACCTGATAGTTCATCTTCATTTTGAAATGATTCTGAATCTGATTCTGAATCTGAAGAGCTTCTTGCACCTAATCCCCAATCGATTCTCCCACTGTCATAGTTCTTCTGAGATGTCTTCTTCTACTTATGTGCTTTCTTCTTAAGCTTCTTTCCCATTGTTCCAAGGATCTCCTTCAAGCGATCAAGCTTATACCAAAGGACCTGCTCTGATACCAATTATTGGAAATAATACTGAGGGGGGGGGTGAATCAGTATTATCAAATCAGTAAAACGTTTTCATTTTCATACTTAGATACATATATGTTACTTCAGTTAAATGAACCCGCATGTATACGCGACTGTGTCTAATACAACTAGCGTATATCCAGAATACTTATGATTCAGATAATCCATTATATGTTAATCCTTAGATAATGCATCAGAACTTCATTGACCATATGAACAGTAGACAGAAGCAGTAAAACAGAATAGATCATCACACATGAACACCATGATATAAGGTGGAAACCCAATGTGGGTGAAAACCACCTGCTGCAAGTCGTCTCAATCTTTTTTTTTAATAAGAAATTCTTTTTACAATAGTTCTGTATTGCTGTAGACTTATACCGGTACACAGGCTTCTACCTGCAGAAGGCTACAACCTTCTCTCGTTCTCTAGCCTCTCCTAGAAAGGAGCTACAACCCGTTTGCTCTTGAACTAGCTGATGTACTAGTACGTAGGTGCCGACCTAGCGAAGGCTACAACCTTCTCTTTCTTCCTCTAGGTACCACGTTTCATCAATTTTCAGACTGGATACACTGAAGCACAACTCTAAATCTGAAGGCCACGTTTCATCCAATTTTCATACTGGATCCATCAATATCATTGAAGCACACACACACTAGCAACATCAATCTCTAAAACACTCAATATTGAAACACTGAAACCCTGTCAACAAAAAGCAGTCACCAGAACACAAAGCAACACACTGAACTCTGTAACAATATTCAGAACCAACTATATCATCAAAAATCATAGCTCAAGTGGTATACGCTACTTGGACGAATCGAACCCGCGTACGTACGCGCTTTTACCAAAGCCAACCAACGTACATATCTATCATGACTTGCAACTATTTCATAATTAAGTTATACCCAGTTGAGAACATTATATGCGTCAATATACGGACCTAAAACAAGCATAATCAACCATATAGAGATAGTTCATCTCAAACCATTTGATCCCGATCTATCCGTAGATCTTGTTCTCCATCAACCGGTGAGATCCCTCCTTAGCTTCGATCAAGCAATGCATCATAACCCATATCCTGCATACTGGTTCTCATCCTATATCAGATATTCCCACTTCTTGCCTAATGATCTTCTTCTCCTTTTATAGTCTTAGGCCTTTTACAATACCACGGTCCAAAACCATAACAAATTAATACCATGGACCCAATACTAGGGATCAACACATTTGACGAGATACTACGGTCCAAAATCATAGGTTCAAGTACCAAGGACTAACTACCATGGACCAAAAGTAAGTTCTCCAACATATACGCGCTTTTCCTTGCATGAAAGTGAGTGTATACGCATACGCATTTTGGGCACGTCCAACCTGCGTGTATACGCGGCTTTGTCAAAGTGAACCTTCGTATATATATTTTCTCTTCATTCTTGCAGACTGATCATCAATTCCTTGCTGCTGACCTCCTGCACTATGATTTGTCATCTGTTTGATTTTCCATCAAGGAAAAAACTTGTCTCATAATGCCAACAATCTCCCCCTTTGTACTTGATGGCAAAGATAACTTGTCATACTTAGAACTATCATCTGATTCCTTTGAGTTGTCCCATGCATTCAGTCACATCTGATATCCCTTCTGAAGATTCATCTAGTTATAACTTAAGAGAGATGTTATTCTATGAGTGGGTTGCCATCAAGTACAAGACATGCATCATAATGCCAACATTTTGGTCCTCCACAATTGTAGAAAATCAACTGTCCTCGACCTCTACTAGGTCCTCCTCTGCCTCGGCCTCGTCTGCGCCCCTAGAATCCTGTCCGCGCCATCCCTGCATTCTGGTCAAGGGGCCATGTTTTAGCCTGAACCCTATAGGCGGGAGTTCTATCCATCATCAATTCATAGCTCTTGCAAGTATGCTCATCATGTCCTACCGACCTATAAAAGTTGCAGAATAGTTGTTGTGGTGCTTGTATATTGTTCTATAGCAAGTGACAGTTATCCGTGGCATGTTTTATGGCTACCTGACAGATAGTGCACCATACTGTAGGCCCTATGCTAGGTCCTGCTTGAGATTCTAGACTTAAAGGCATTGGTCCTCCCTACAATGTAATTCGCAAAGACTGGGCAATGGTCTTTATCATGACCCTGACTCTTGCATTTCAAGCACCATACCTCCTCGTCTACCTCTGGTCAAACTGTCCTGTCCTACTTCAGACTTTGCAACTCAAGGCACAGATTATTTAACTGCGCATGGATCTGCTGAACTCGTAGATTAGGATCTTGCATCCGAGTCTCATGTAGTCTCGTGGCAATCTCCAAGGCCTCTGCCTGAGTTGTTATCTTCTGCTGCGATAGCACACTCCTTAAGTGTGGTAGTAGTGAAGCCACAAACCACTCGCGATGTATTCCATCTGTCAAATTCATGTTAGCTTCCTGGGTTGTACATTTTAGCCTCTGATATAGTTCTGAAGACGTCTCGCTTGGTTGCATCGCAATCTCTTTGAATCCGAAAATCGACTGCGCCTCAGATTTAGGCCTACTAAATTCCCTATTTAGTGTTGCCTAGATGTCTGCTACTCTAGCATTCTAGTTATCGTTAGAGTACTTAATATACCAGGTTAGCGTGTGATCTTGCAGAGCACTAACCAGTGTTGCCTTCTTTATATGATCATCTATAACACCTTGAGCTTCCCATACAACCCTCACAAAAAACTAGAATTGGTCCAGGTCCTCATTTCCCAAGCCTTTAAACAAAGGCAACTTCACTTTATTTTCCATATTAAATCATGGTGGAGGTGGAGGTGGTATGTCTGAAGTTGGAGGTGAGGGTGGTGAAGTTGGAAGTGGTGTGGGTGGAGGTGGTATTCTCTTGAATCCTTGTCTTATTAACTGAATAGTGCTTAGCGATAAACTTTTGCTATCCCTTCTTCATCACTTCACAAAGGTGAAATCAAGAGGCTATACTCTGGACCCTTTTTTCCTTCGTTCCTGTAATTTTTTATGCTTCATTTTAATCAGTCACAAATCCAAGCAACACAAGTACATTCTTACAACTACTGGTTATTTCACGAAATGGGTAGATGTTATCCCATTAAAGGTAGCTAACACAAAAAGTATTGCAGAATTTATTGATTAGTACATAATCACTAGGTTTGGCTTACTTACAGCTTTAATGTTTGATAATGCATCTTATTTTTCTTGAAATTCTATAATAGAATTTTCCTTAAAAAGAGATTTCAAATTGAAATATTCAGCCAACTATTACCCACAAGGTAATGGATTAGCCAAATCAACAAACAAAAACCTTATCAGAATAATCAAGCGGACTATAGACAAAAATCATAGGAATTGGCACAAGGCATTTACATTTTCTCTTTGGGTAGATAGAATAACACAGAAGGCCTCAATTGGTTCTTCTCCTTTTTCTTTAGTTTATGGAAAAGAAATAGTTCTCCCCACAAACATAGAAATCCCATCTCTCGCCTTAGTGCAATTTATTAATGAAAGTCCTTCCTCTTCTCTTCGAGAAAGACAATTTTAGATCCTTAAGCTTGAAGAAGAAAGAGAAAAAGCTAAAGCCACCCATTCCCATCACCAACAATTAGTCAAAGCCTCTTTTGATACAACCTCTGCTAGTCATAAAACCTTTGAAGTAGGAGATCTAGTTTTGAAATGGGACAAAGCACATGAGGAAAAGGGAAAACACACCAAATTCCAAAGAATGTGGCTTTGACCATTCCAAATCATTGAGAAATTGGTCCATCAACATTTATTTTACAAGACTTGTGAGGTAGAATAGATTCTTTGCCCATTAATGGGCAAATTTTGAAAAAATACTTTTCCTAGAAAACAAGGTCTTCTAATTTTGTATCATATTGTCTTTGAGATTCTTAGGAAAACAAAAGTTAAATAGTATTTACTTTTGGCTTCTCAAAATAAAGTCTCTGGGAATATTTTGATTTTTTGCTTCTATAAATAGGAAAAGTTAAATAAATAATTATAGCATTTGAGTATCAAAATGAACCCTATTTCTTTGGAAAAACTTGACCTTGCTAGTAACACTTAGTCTATGAACAAGATCTTATATTTATAAAGTATAGATGTTTTGTTATCAGTCAAGAAAAGAATCTTTAACCTAGTAAGGACTTTCTACAGATGAGTATCTCAAAACTCTATTATTATCATCCAAAACCCTTAAAAAGAGTCAATGATTCACCTCATATGATAAAATATTCTTTTTTCAAAGTGTAATTCTAAGATATGCAAAACTTAAAAGATAATAAGTCTCATTACGAGCTTGTTTACCATGATCATAGGGGAATAAGTAAACTGATATTACCAATATTTCATATAAAAACAGGGTAATGGCCAATGATCTAATCAATCAAAGGACAAGGGGCCTCATCAAGAGCCAGCTTGTTCAGTTTAACTACAACCAGTGAATGGCGTTGTAATTATTGGGTTATCAAGCCTAGACAATGTCTTTTAAGGAACTTAAAAAGAAAATTTACATAAAAGAAAAAAACCAGATCCAAATGAGAAAGAAAGAAAAATAATATCATTTTGAATTTTGAAAATTGCTTTGGATGGGACAATGAATCATTGTTGGTTAAAAGATAACCCCACCAAGGCTATGAACTCCTGCTAGTAGTAGAGGCTCTATCTATGATAAATGAGTAAACCATACAAACTAGCCTGTAGAAGACACCTACTATATATTTTTAAATATTAGTATAAACTGATGCAAACATTTATATTTTTATCATTACAAGAGTAAATTAGTTGAATAATTAAATTAAGTGAGTGGTTATGATTTCAGAGAAATGTTGTTTAGTTTGTAACTCATGTAATTATTATTCCTATAACTCTTCTAATTTTGAAAATTTTAGAGATTGAAAAATACCTATCAGAGATAGTTGGTTCTCCCAAGTGAATCACCAATTGTTTTACTATGTAACAACCCCCCCATGATAGGGAGTAATAGTTAATATTTGACATATAAATGTGGATCTTTTAAATTTTTTAGCTTTTGAAAATAAGCGCTAACTCTAAAATTTGCCTTAAACCTTTAGAAAGAACCCCTACTTAAACTCTTATCATCACAAATCACATCTTGTAGTTTTCCATGTAACAATTGTTAACATCCTAGAGAAAATCCCAAAATGCGATATGTGATCAAGTCTCCACTGTGATTTTCCTATCGCGACACTTTAAGAATATGCGATTGCAAGTCACAATTTGACAAGGCATGCCACTGTGTTATCCCTTAAAAATTGTGAAATGAGATATTGCGATGCTTCGCAATCGCATTTCGCATTATCTACCAAGAGCGTTATGTTGCAGCATTTAAAAGTAGTGATGCGGAAGATTAGGCGTGAAGTGTGGGAAGTTATACTTAGTTAATATAGAGATTGCATTCAAATCTTCCCACGATTTAGGTCATTTCAAAGAGCTCTTCAGCCTTATCTGCCCTTACTATTTACTCTGATATATCTCTCTTCCATTTTAGGAAATCTTCAAAAGGGATGTCCTTACGTAAAGTAATGCAAAAATAGAAACAACATAGTGTTTCAAAATCTAAGGTTACAGATATGTCACCCATATTTTCTGATATGGTTTGTAGTGATGATGGAGGAGTGACATCATGGGAAGTTATCTATGACAGACTTGAAGATGAGAGACTTGTGGTTATTGTTACCAAGGCAACAACGAATTCAACACAACGCTCGTCAGCCCAATTTAGAGACACTCCCTGCTCTTTTCTTCACAGAATAAGAGCAAGAGCCAAGATACTACGAGACACATATATGGTTATATGGGTAGTGGAGAATGTTAATATCAAAGATAGCCAATTCAATAATTCAAATATGGAGCTGATGGGATCTTTAAAGCTGAATATTTGAAACAAATGTATCATCTTCCCAACCCTTAGGATATATTTTATAGATCATTCTTGGAAAAGTTCACGAAAGAGAATGAAGAACCCTTTAAGATGATTCATGGGTGGAGAGTCTTGGAGAACAAATTCAAATATGACAAGATGGGTATGTACCCCATAGCTTCTTTAGACAATCCCCACTATGCAAGCTCCATGTTATGTAGATTGTATGGAATTCCTAATAATACTAAGTTCTTTATATAATGGGTCCCTTTAATCGATGCATGTATCAATTCTCATATAATGAATTGGTCTACTATCCTATCCAATAACTTAGCCATGACTATTTCTGAATATCATCAAAAGAGATCCACCTCCACAAAAAACCTTCCTCCATTTTATATGAGTTCTTATATCATGGAATCTATCTGTTTCTATACTAAGTTTCCAATTATGGGTTGGAAATAGACCTTGCAAGACCCATACCCCATCCATCTCAGTCACAAACAATTATGGGAATCCCATTATATACCCCATTTTTACAAGATATGCAATGGTGTTATGCTACCCTTCCTTCAAATGATTTTTGATAAAAAGGCCGCGATATTTTCTAAGGAGGCCGCTACAGACCTTCTTGTAGTAGGAAAACACTTTATTGATAAATGGTTCACATACATAAGAGTTTACAAAAGTACAACAGAACCACATGTACTTCCTTTGTATGTCTTCGACAAGTTGTTAGCCAGAGAAATAGCTCAACAAACTGTTGGAAAAGGCTTAACCAAGACTTTAAAAGATAGCAAAAAATCACTATGGCCACCCTTTCCCATCAAGTGTGGTACTTTTTCATTGGCAAACTTCAACCATGCAAACAAAGAATTACTAAACTTAGAGAGGATCAGGTTGCATACTTTGCCAAAGAGGAAATTTGACCCAGAGAAAATAACACACAATATCACTACAATAGTAAAGATCAACCCTTTTATCCATAAACCTCAGGATTTTGAAGATCTATTACAATTAGCTAAGTCATTTGAGCAAGCATTCAATTGGGAAAAGGTGAATTTGAATCCTCATGACTTCAAAAGGTTTCAAGAATTTAGAAATCAAAGCCCTAAAGAAATCCCTTTGGATTTGTTAAGAACTGATAACAAACCTACGGCCAGTGTGACCATTAAAGGCGGGGAACCAAATTCTCATATAGAATCTCAAAGGAATGCAACCCAGAACACAGGGAAGACACATGAAATAGAGGCTACAACAAAATCTAGCAGAAGGTCAGCCAAGAAACAGGTCAAAGTTGACATAACTCAGGATACCGGTCCCAAAGGAAAAAGCAACGATATGGAGCAAGAATGGGACCCGTTTAATAAAAAACTACAAGATACTGCCAAAAAAACTGATGTCCAAGAAACCATAGGATATCTTACTCCACACCAAACTCAGAAAGTTTCAGAGTTTGAGAAAATGGACGAGCAAGGGACAAGTTCACAAAATGCGGAAATCATACCTAGATTTCTGACATTTGATATTATCCTAAAGGTCACAGAAATACCTCCTTTCGATGTATTCTATAGTCCACTGCACAAGGTTGTTGTAAGAAGACAAAGGAAGAGAAGGAGAGTGGAAACGCTTGAACTCCCACCGAGGAATGAACCAATGGATATAGTTTAGAAGGATATTCCTTCAAATCCAATTGAAAATTTAACCAGGCTATCACAATTTGCAGGGGAATATGCTACTTCCACCATTGATAAGGCCACTAAAGTATCTATTTTGTTACGAGAAAGAGAAGAAAATATAGCACAACTTGAACAACAATTGGAAATTGAGAAAACAAATGTGAACAAGAAAGCCACAGAACATTCAGTCCAATTGGAAGTATGGAAGTACTTAGGATAAGCCATGAAGTAGATATCTCAACAAAGAATATGAAAATCCAAGAGTTGTAGCAGACTATGGCAAGATATAAATATTTCCCCACAACTGATGATTTCATCAAAGATGCATTGGATCTAAACTCCATTCTATCAAAACAACAAGATCTATTCTGCCAGAAGATGTCCCATATCACCCCTTATTTGAATACCAGTAATCAATTCCAAATAAGGAAATTAATCAGAGAACTCAGTTTTATGACTTCAATACTAAGATCTATGAATATATTGAATAGCAAGAATCTAAAGAAGGAAGAAGTGCTAATCTTCCAGAGATTAAAGAGACACATAAAGACATATTATTCACAGATTGGGATGCATGGATTAAGCATCCATAATTGGTAGTAGAAAGAGTAGCAGGAGTGGAAAAGAATATAATAAAGGCAGTCAATCATACTTTTCACACCACCAACTTGATAAACAAAGGTGATCCAAAGTCACTGCCATATTTAAAAGACTTGGGTAAACACTAGAAAGAAAAGATGAAAATCCAAAGAGAGGTAATCACAAAATTATCAAGATTGACTAGGAAGCATATTGGCAATTTCTTGTCAAACCTCACAGCCAAATTATGACACTGACTTGTTCACTCAATTCAATGCAAAGAATGCTTCCACCTCTTACAAATTCCATATTCACAAGATAGGTTAGAATGCAATTTGGGGAACCTCCTCAAGTAAAACCAATGTTCGACATATGCGACCTCAAGGAAAATATGTTAGACAACAAGACATGTTCATAACCTCTGGTCATCAAATCACTTTTATTTTTAGAGTTAGTTGCTAGTAAAGAGGAAGGTTATTTGAAACCTCCTCAGATATTTTGTATAATCTAGTTTTGAAATTTAGTTAGATAGTATTTATACCCTTCTCATGCATTTAGATAAGGGTCCAGGATTTTATCAAAAAACATTTGCAAAGAATGCACTTTTGTAAGTTTGTAGATGCTTTGATGAAATTATGGAACATGGTCATTACTATTGAATATCAATTTTTTTGTCTATTGTTGATGCACTACTGTATGCTTGGAGAATAAATTGATTGAAGAAAGGAGCTGATCTATGTCACTAGCCAAATGAGCAAAACCTCACACATATGGTACTTTTATCTTGTATGATCAGTTCTGTTTTACTAATTAGTGATAAAATTTAGTTTCATGAATTATATATGGGGTATGCTCTTTCTGTTATGTGTTAATTGCACTATTATATAATACTTAACTGAAAGCATTTAGTTTCATATATGATCATTAAATATATGTGATATAATGTTCATATTTCATTGACTAACTATTTAGTCAATGAAATTATCTTTACATGTTATCTTAGCACGTGAATGATATTTATTACCACGTACCAAACAAATATCCTTTTAGATCGCATATCACACAGAATACCCTAGATTTATATTAGATTAAGTTAATTAGAGATTTGCATGTCAGAATAGGTCATTTAGTTATCATTATTATTATTGCAATCACTTGAAAACCACCCATCATAATTTTCAAACCCACATTGGGAAATTGTTCCTATCATCCCCAGCCAGAGCCACCAAACCAAATGGAAAAGGAGTTGTTTTCTAACGTCTGGACCGGGTTGTTATCCCCCATGTTAGAGCTACAGAAATCTGAGGCTTCAATAGAACCATAGAGATGAAAATATTCTATCTATATACTCCAAGTTTCATGGTCTAAAACATGTCAGAAGAATAGCTAGAATGAAAATTCCAAGCTGACATGTTTGAAGCAAATTTTAGCAGCATTTTAGGAAGCCTAAATTCCTTGGAGCATATCTATGGAACTATAAAAAACCAAGGTTTGAAATTTGAACAATGGGTATTGGAAATCATTTATTTATGTCCTCTAAGTTTCATGATTAGAGGCATTCTAGCAGAAAACTTATAGTGAAAATGTCATGCTAACATATTTGAGGTAGATTTAAGGTGTATTCAAAAAGTATAATTTCCTCAGAGAATATCTTTAAAATTATAGAGAAATAAGGTTTGAATTTTTAAATACAAGTACATGAGCATATTCGATCAATATCCTCCAAGTTACACATTTAGAAACAACCCAGAAGAAAAGTTATACTATAAATTATAAGATGACGCATTCACTCCATAAATCACATGTTTTTTTCCACGTTTAGGCTCCAAGAATCACCCTAAAAATTATACCTTAGCTCCTTTTGTGACCTAAGATATCTTATTTCTTGGATTTTTCTCAAATGCACTCCTACGCCATTTATTTATAGTGCTTGTATGTTCACTTTATGGGGCCAACTTGTAAAAGTGGTTAGGTGGACCTGGTTGTAATTGGTTGGGTCATCCTAATAAATATTTCATATCACTTCATTCCTATGGAGTTAGAGTGAGTTCCATATACTATTGGAAATGTATTGAAATAGAATTTCAAGATATATATTTGATGCTCATATTTGAGCTATGAAATTATAGTAAAAAATTCTTCAAATATAGGGCATTTAAATTGAGCATCAAAAGTCCAAAACCAATATTTCCAACCATTTTCATTTTCCAATATTTATCTCAGACATAAGTAGTCTCCCCTTTTCTTTTACATCAACAATAATAATATTGCCAAAAATCTCCCCTTTCTCATTCATGGTAACCTTTAGTCAATTCTAAAATAATATTGTAGAACACCCTATATGAAATTATCTTTGTGCTTGTAACTCTTTCTCCTTTAACATCAACGGTAAAGGGATAATCCCCCAGCTTTTTATTATTTTTAACTCTTAGTCTATCTACAACACTTCTTGGTGTTTATAACTCTTCCTTCATTCACAGTTTCTCTTAGTGAACAAAGCTCTTCCTCTATTTGCAATTTCTCTTAGTAGTTGCAATTTATCCCTCTATCTACTATCTATCCTCATGTTTGCATGAATATTTCGGATATTAGTTCTTTAATTTCTCCCCCTGATATATAAATAGAAAAACAATTACTGTATTTGATTTCTTATTTCTCCTTTGTTTACGACTAGGCTCCCCCTATCAAGGCTATGTTTATCTTTCCCTGCATGCAACATTTCCTCTTTTATTGTTCTACTCTTAAGACTCCTTCCACTATGCCTAAACTTCCTTTTACTTGTTCCTTTTGGGATTCCCCCCCTTGGGATTATGATTCCTTTTGTCTAAAACTTAAGTCTTTGCGCATCAAAGGGTTGTTCCATCTAAATTTATGCTTCTCCTTATTTGAAACTCTCCACCTTTTGTTTCTATTTCCAAATGAATTTCACCATTCACTTC
Organism: Pinus taeda; assembly: GCA_000404065.3. Classification (NCBI taxonomy): domain Eukaryota; kingdom Viridiplantae; phylum Streptophyta; class Pinopsida; order Pinales; family Pinaceae; genus Pinus; species Pinus taeda. The sequence goes on from APFE030245090.1 coordinate 100,982, forward strand.
ACTTTCATCTGCTAATTCATATTCCACAAAATTTCTATTTCATCATCTTTCTCTTATAGCTCACTCTCAAAAGTTCACATATTTTTAATGTTGCTTGAGGTGTTGTAGTCTCACACTTATATAATATTTGTCTTTTAATAATTAGATGTTAGGGATATTATTCCCATATTATATTTTTTCTTTATTTTACTTGCTAACAATATTCTTGAACCTACTTTTCTCATTTCACATACTTTAAAATGGAATATGAGATCATAATCTTGATCAACCATTTGACTTACACTCAATAAATTATGCATTTGACTTACACTCAATAAATTATGCTGTAGACATTCAACCAACAAAACATTCCAAGTTTTTGTCCTTCAATCATGAAGATTGACTGTGCCTTTTCCAACTATCCTTTAAGGGCTTATTTTAATTTCAGGTACATACCATCATTAATTCGTTTGTGCTCTGTTTTTCATAAGGGGGTAATATCTTTTTAATGCATTTCTAATTGAAGAGTTCGGAAAGCATGAATATGAGATCATAATCTTGATCAACCATTTGACTTACACTCAATAAATTATGCATTTGACTTACACTCAATAAATTATGTTGTAGACTTCAACCAACAAAACATTCCAAGTTTTTGTCCTTCAATCATGAAGATTGACTGTGCCTTTTCCAACTATCCTTTAAGGGCTTATTTTAATTTCAGGTACATACCATCATTAATTCGTTTGTGCTCTGTTTTTCATAAGGGGGTAATATCTTTTTAATGCATTTCTAATTGAAGAGTTCAGAAAGCATGATGATTCTATTGTGCTCTGTTTTTCATAAGGGGGTAATATCTTTTTAATGCATTTCTAATTGAAGAGTTCAGAAAGCATGATGATGATTCTGAGTGGTGTTTATGAGATTCCAAAGTGAATGTGATTATATGAAACATATATATGAGATGCAAACCAAATGACTTACTTCAAATTCCCTCTTCCTTTGGCTGTTTACTTTATTTGAATCAAAATTAGTGGTGTTATTAACTATTATTTATGTATAATTATTTCGTTTAACTACCTTCTCACTCCATAAAATGAAATGAGGAAACTCTACATAATTTATTATGTGATCCGTGGTGTTTCGGTTTAGTCAAGTTAAAGGGTATTGACCTGTATTTGAATTACCTTTCTATGCAATGGAAATTATTTTATTTTATATTAAAAATTTAATTGGGGCAGAGCTAAAAGGAAATTATCTAGAAGATAGGTTAAAGGGAGGGTATTGAGATTTATTTGAATGATTTTTTTTTTACGAAATGGAATTTTTTTATTTATATTAAAAAGATTATTGAGGTGGAGCAAGAAAGAAATTAGCTAAAAGATATAGTGTACAAATTATTCACAAAAGTATTTTTATATTCAATCACAAAATTCATATATATGTTATATAAATAGTGTTTTATGAGATCTAATGGTTTCCAAATCAAGAAATTGCTTGTTGAGAAAATCTCTCAACAACCAACAAACTAATGTTACCTATATACTATTGTAAGCATTATTGCAAGCCAATTCTTCCAAGCCTGGGCCGCTACCTTTAAAAATTACATTACATCATTACAAAGATTATTACAAGAATCATAAATTACATATAATCATAGTCACTTTGGAATCTCAAAAACACCACTCTTTCAGAAACAAGTACATTTCCCCTTAACTTTGCTTTCACAGCAAACCCCAATCATTTCAGATTTCTTTATGTTACTTTCTGCCTAGTCAAACCACAATAAGAATATGGTATTATCTTTATTTTTATCTGTTAATTCCTTTCAGAGCTGGAACGTTGGAAACCAAAATGTCAAACCAACCTTGTAATGAGTATTTTCTTTTAAGGGAATAAAACCGAAATGTCAAAGCAACCTCGTAATAAGTATTTTCTTTTAATTGAGTGAGTGTATTTTCTATTGATTTCTTTACTTGGGTTTTTTTAGCTTGATGTTTATTGATTTGTTGTTATTTGATGCTTATGAAATTCATTACTGTTGTTTCTACCTATACATTAACTATTCAATTTGTTCACATTATTCATTCATCCATATATACATATTCTTTTATTCATCATTTAACTTTCATATCTTATAACTTCAATATAATTATTCTCTAGTTTTGTTTTATTTAAATTAATTTTTCACTTATATAATTTGGTGTGAAGTGATACACTGGAATCACTATTTGAATTTCAGTTTTTCAAATTCCAATGTATAACTTTCGTTTCTCAACTGGTATAGTTTCAACGTAGTTACTTTGTAATTTTTTTTTTCAAATTAGTTTGATTGGGTGTGAGTTGATACCTTAAAATCATTATTTGAATTTTGAATGATTATGTATAATAAATTTAGAAAGCATCAATTAAATTTTAATTTTTATTTAAACTATACATAATAAATTTAAATTTAAATAAAATTTTTGATTAGACAAATTATGTTCAGTGGATGTTTTCCTTATTCTAATTAGATCATTGCAATGTTACCGCAAATCAAACCCACCACAGGCCGCCTTTCTTGTAATCAAGGATGACCTTGCAAATCGACCTTATTTGATTTGCATCAAATAGTGCTATGCTTTAATAAAGATAGAGGAAACATTGATTTGTCAAATGATACTTTAATTTATAATTTAAATTCAAATTTTTTATACAAAATCCAAATTTAAATAATAATTTCTAAATTTATGATATATATTTTAAATAAAATCATAATTTCTTAACTCACTTAATCTCCTTCAGTTATTAAAATTAGTTCATATAATTCATCAATTTCAATAGAATTTCCTTATTTAATTAGACATTAATATTTATAATTTCCTTATTTAATTAGACGTTAATTTCTTCTTAGTCAAACCACAGTAAGAATAGGGTATCAAAGCAGCCCTATAATCAGTATTTTCTTTTAACGGAGTGAAATATAATCAGTATTTTCTTTTAACGGAGTGAAGTCGAAGTCAAACAAGCCCGGTAATAAGTATTCCTTTAGCTGAGTTATCGATCCATCAAATTTTCTAAATAATTTTTTTATTGGTATTATTTATTTTTTTATGCCGGCTCATGTTCTCGGCCACATCTGAAACTTCTAACGAATGCTCTTCATTTAAAAGCAATAAAAAAATAGATTTTAAACACATGAAAGCCCAGTTTTCAAAAATATTATTTAAAAGCAGAAAAGCACATGACAACTCAGCTCAGTTTAAAAGATTGGTTTAAGCAATGGTGATTAAAAGATTGGTTTAACAACTTGAACACAAAGGTAAAAAGAAAAAGCTTAAAACGAAATCCTAGCTGCCTTTTCAGGAATGCTTGAGTGACTGGCAGTTGATGAATGAAGAGTGATAGTAATTGGCAATGGAGACGAGGTTGTGCTCAGGCGGAGGAATTTTTACACAGTCCTGCTGGCCAAGAAGATGATGAGTTCTGGTACATGAGTTCCAGTGGTAATGGGCCTTTTAGAGAAGTGGTAGTCTTTATCGATGGTGTCCTTGTAGGTGCTGTGTGGCCTTATCCTGTGATTTTCACAGGAGGGTTTGATCCATACTACTGGCAACCTGTTGTTGGTATTGGGGCATTTGATCTGCCCAGCTATGAGATTGAGGTTACACCATTTTTGGGGAAACTGTTGGACGGAAAAGAGCACACATTCCGTTTCGGCGTGACCAATGCTATGAACGTTTGGTATGTGGATGCTAATTTGCACCTGTGGCTTGATGATAAGTCCAGCAATGTCAGAGGGCAATTGATTGGACATGAGGAGCCGAAGTTGGAGTTGTCTTTTGGGCCAAACCCCGATGGATCATTTCACACATCTGCGAATAGGACGATCTCTTCCTCTGGCTGGGTAGAATCCTCTCATGGAAAGCTCATTACTAATACTTCGCAAGTGTTCAAGTATGATAATTTAAAGACAAATTATGGAGATGTGCAGCAAACAATAACAACCAATAGCGAGGTTATTCTAGCGGCAGCCACAGGAATAGTACTATCCTCTAAAGTTGACGTCGTTTTTCCCTTTTATCTGGATTCTTCTTATTCGAACATTGCACACGCATTTAATCAAAATGTATCCGTTGTTTCGCCTAATGGTAGCTTCTTCAGCTCTCTGAATAATACTCAAAATATAAAGGAGAGCATGCAACAGATATACAATTATCAAAGCACTGATGGATGCTTTTCCTGGAAAGTTAACGTAAGCAACTCTGAAATTGTTTCAAACTCGACAGACACTTCCTGCAGCAAGACATACTAATTATATAGTAGCGACTGGCAGTTGATGAATGAAGAGTGATAGTAATTGGCAATGGAGACGAGGTTGTGCTCAGGAGGAGGAATTTTTACACAGTCCGAAAACCAGAGGGAAGGAAAGGCCGCAGGCGATTGGGGTAATTTTCTGTTCCCTTGGTTTAATCGGTTTGTTACTTTAATTCATTCCACAGGGAATTTTGAATAACCTGACGAATTTTGTTTTTCTGTTGAATGATGGAATGGACTGGACTCTGTTAGGTCTTTCTTTCTCTCTTAGACACTGTGTTGTGATGTAAAGTTGTGGCGCTCCAGAAATGTGTTGTATGTTTGCAATGTGCGGTGTTGTTGTATGCTTGTAATGTGTTGTGTGTGTAAATGCTTGTGTTATGTCTATGTGGATTTGTGATAATTGAGAGAGAAAGTTGTGGCTGAGGAGAATATGCAGGGGCGGTTGAGAATAAGATGGTAATTATGTTAACATTTTTTTTTAATTATTTTTAAATTCATTCTTCTGTTTCTGTTTCTGATCTGATGATTTGGAATTATTTTATATACAGAAGCTAGAGCATCTATTCCAGTGCTTGCTTTTGGAGCTGAGAATGAGGAGTTTCAAGAGTTTCAACCGCCGCAAAAGAAAGTATTCTTTTGTTGATTTCCCTGTTCTATAGATGTTTAGTTGTTTATTTTAGAAAGACGAAGTGGCGCGCCCTATTTATTTTCCTTGCTATTCTCGTAACCATATTGTTAGGCGAAATGGCGCGGCCTATTTAAACAAAAGAAAAGAAATCTAGCCTATCTATACCCTTACCTTACAGACAGGTATTCATTTCCTTTGTTTTTTGAGGTTTAAACAAACAAAAATCTGGCCTATCTATACCCTTACAGACAGATAGGTATTCCTTTCCTTTGTTCGACGACCCGAATGGTGGGCGATCCTTACCTTAGCTTCAGGATGGTGGGCGATCCTGATGCTTCTTATCCTTTAGTAATTGCTCCGGCAGTATTCTGTCATTAGTATTCTAACATTCTACCTTGGACTTTAATTGCGTGGGATCATTTAATGAATATTCTCACAACACCCAGGGCTTTGTTTGGGTGCATAGTTTTATAAATGAATTTATTGATTGGATTTAATAGTTTTATGAATGAATTTTAGCATTATATATGTGTGTGTTAGTGGGGTTATTTTTCCAGAATGTTCGTTCGTGAATAGGAGCGAGTTGTATTTTTTTGGCCGATCGTTAAGACTCGCCCCTTTCGGTTTCCGTTGATTGTGCAATTCGAAAGCGACAGCTCGGAAGAACCCCGGATATTGATTTAGACGTAGAGATGCCCGCAGGAAGATCCAGATCCCATTCTATTTTAGACGCAGCTTTCTGTTTAACGCAACAATTCAATGGATGTTTTGATTGGTTAAGAAAGCAGAGGGTGAAATTAATTTTGATGGCCTTCCTTTTCTCCACACTCGGTTTTATTATTGTTATTTACTGTCAAAGGGTGTGCGTGTTGCAATATATCGTTTCGTTGCAGTAATATCGTTCGGTAGGGTTTTCAGTGAGCGTATTCTAAACAGAGCGTACGATTTCGAACCTGGTTGTTGGCCCGGGACCACAAGTACCAGATACCTTTTCATGGGTAGGAACCAGATGTACTTCATATGTATCTGTCTTTTCACTTAAACGAAAATCGGCTTCAATACATCCTTACACTTTCAGGCCTCTTTGAGAGTGCTATATATAATTGTGTTTATAATTATTACTTGTTCATCGATGAAAAAAATCCTCATGGATGTGTGTGTTTCCAAGTCTAGGAGGCCATAACATATATGAGATGAAAATGCGTCATAGATTATATGTTTTTGAATCTGAGAAAGTGTACTTGAGATTTAGTTCTTGCTCGGGTAGATTTCGACTACTAATTATGGGTGGTCTGTCGCAAAAAAATTTCTAACAAGACCATTCCAAAATTATATACATCATTCCTTTTAGAAGCTTGTATAAAATCTTGGAAGCTTCTATCCGATGGGAACCATCATAGATAGATCGACCTCCATGGGTAAAACCCAATCCAAACATCCTCTTCCTTCTAATTCTGGTGCTTTGCTCTTCTTCCTTCTCCAACCAACCATGAAAGAAACCAATACTCTAACCCTGCGTCGACTCTTGCCAACAAATTGAATCACCTTTTCTTTATCTTCTTCACTTCTTTAACCCTTTGCATCTGTATCCACCTGTTACTTTAATCCTCTTTTTTTTTTCCACCTCAAACCCAAGCAAGAATTGCTTAGTTGAATCTATTCTTGAATAAATTCATCAAATATTTTGTTTAAATCTGTTCAAAGGGCAACTCGAACTCAAACTCATGCTGCCCTTATTCCTTCTGTCTCTGTTTGGTTTAAGATGAACCCAAGGCGTAGGTCAGAAGCCAATAGCCCAAGGTGCATACCTGCCAACCGAATTGAATCCTGACGTGAATTAGTATAAATATAAGTTTTGGGTACATTGGCAGAATCTTGTTGTTTCTTTAGCCTTTCTGCTTTACACATATCTTGTGTTGTTTCTAGATTGCTATGTTTCTAGGTTGGAGCTGGAAGGGCTTTAAATTCTCAAGAGTTTATTGTTTTTATTGTTTTTACTTGGTAATAATTTTTGCCTGGGGAAGCTCCAGATTCCAATAGAGAAGAACCCAGAAATTTTTACAACTTTATTTTTTTTAATATTAGTTAAAGGCTTCTTTATTTCAAGTTATTCCCAGCACAAAAATCAAAATCAAATCTGGGAAAAATATGTAGAAGTCTTTATTAGGAAAAATACAGGGGAGAATGAAATTATGATAGATCATATGCAAGAGTGGGAAATAGGATTGTGATGATGATGGGAAGATAAAACAGTCATACTACTTGACATTGATTTTTGTTTTAACCAGTTAGGTGGCAAAGGTTATTTCTTCCTCTTTGTTATTAATGATTAATTAGTTTTATCAATTATATCACAATCTGTTTATTTTTTTTTAATCGAAGTTTTCAATGTAGCATTTATTTTCACTAAGAGAAAAATATTTACCAAGAATCTGTATTGTCCATTTAGAATTTCGAAAATAAACATGTATTTTGTCATCATATATTTTATTATATTTCGTTATTCATTATTTTATTTTATATTTTAATTTAAAAAATATATAACATTTAATTGTTGAGTATTAAAATTATATATACACGATGAACTTCGATTAATAAAAACATGTTATTGATGTATTCAAGTTAAAAGTAAGTTACCAAATGTATTTTTCTTATTTATTTTCCATATGTAATTGTTAGATTTAATTGTTATTATATTAAATTTATAAATTATATTATATTTGAATCACTTTACATAATAATAATATATTCATGTTTTTTTTTCATCATTTCTCATGCCTTATGAGTTTATGATTATATATATATATAGAGAGAGAGAGAGAGATAATGCATTTTTTTTAATGAATTGTGCATTTAATTATGTTACAAGTTGTTAGGAAGGGTTTGTATACTAACAATATCATTTCAATGTTGTATGTTGCAGAAAATTGATCAATAACAAA
>APFE030245093.1:0-25734 GCA_000404065.3 Pinus taeda
GTGGCCTAGTGTGCATTAATTGCATGATTTGGAGCAGTTTTTGGCTAATTTAAGTGCAAGAATTAGAAGTAGAAAAGAAACAGGGATTTTAGGAGATTGGGTCTCCCTCCTTAACTCCTCAATCACTTGAAGGTTCCTCCACTAGATCTCATTAACTCGGAGTTACAAGCAGCGAAGCCCACCGAGTTCATTGGCAGCCAAGCTAGTGATAGTTGAAGACAAGTTAATCTCGATTTTGGGAGCTGAGACTCCCTAATTTTAAGGAAGAATTTGTTAGCTTCAGTTGTATAAATAAGAAGGCATAGGGCCTCGTTAGGATTCTACTTTTTATCGTAGCCAAGAGGCAATTTCAAGCTTAAGATATTGTGACTATTATTTTAATGTTATTTTTGATATTTTGGTGATAATGAAAAGGGTTTCTTTGATCGAGAACTAAGTTGACTCAGAGGGATGAAGCTCTTGGGTTAGGGCCCAACCCTAGCATTAGAGGATCCTCTTCTTTTTGTACATGTATCCTTAGATTAAAATCATAGATTAGTTTCTGAAATTATTTTTGTTTTGTTGAATTTGAAAGTCTTTGAATGTTTGGTGAGTTTCGCTTCCATTAGTTGGAGAAGTAGATCAGTTCTATAGTAGTAAAAAGTAAATTTAGAAAAGCTGGTGATAGTGGCCTCATCCTGATCTACCTCATGGAATCATGATTTGAGGGCCCCACTCTCACAGCCCCAAAAAAAAAGTTATATGTTATTTATTACACAGCTTAGGATTTCTTGTCGAGTAGACCATTGTTAATGATTTCTTAGAAGCACCTACAATTGTCATTTTGGTTCCTTAATTTTTTTGTGGATTAGAAAACATTCCATTTCATAGGTTTGATCCACTAGCCATCAATAAATTAGTTTCTCAAATTCAACTCATAGTTTCCACATTTACATAAAGTTGTGCATAAATGAAGAAATGAATATTTGTTGTTGTAGGAGTTTTTGATTTGTAGGGAGGAACTCATTCCACCAGCCTCATCTAACGTTTTCTCCATCTCTCGCCAAACCTTACCAATCACCAATTCAGATTTATGTTTTGTAGCTACCATGGACAACGACCTTGAGATAATCCAACCATCCTAAAGAGTTGGGTTGATCCTTGGGTAGTGTGCACCTTCGCCATACCTTATTCCACTTTTAGCTAAGTTTCCTGCAGTAAACTGGGACATCCTGTAGTAACTACAAGAAATCCTGTAGCAACTATAGGAAACCCTATAGCAACTTGTTTTAGACTGTTTTGGGTAGAAATAATGATCAGAGTCTAGGGAAGGCCTTCAACTTGACCTCCATACCCCTCAATGCCATTTTGGACCAATTTTCCCATATCTTCCTCTCATGCAAAAGATCAACTTGATTAGCTTAACATTTACATTTCTAAATTGAAAACCAAAAATCTTTTCTACAATATTTAGCTAATGCATTCGTACATTAGTCTTGGAAATGTTAGGATCATTTCCATGCCTACTTAGTCTAGATAAATAGATGATAGAATGCAAGGCTAAATAAGGTCTCTTCTGCAAGTAATATGTGTTAATTCCTAGCTCGGTGATTTCATGTCATTTTCATAGCATGCACTTTCATTTCTTTAAGATTAGGCAAGAATTTACTTTCTGCATTAAAGATAGTTTTACATTAAGTAGTCAACCTCCTTCTAGTCAATAGAAGACTGGTTTGAAAAACCCTAGTGGTCTATTGCCCCAGTTGAGAAGTGAAAAGAGTAGATTGGTGCATCTGTTGTGTATATAACACTATCACCTCCAAGTTTGTACAAACCTTGGGTGGATAAAGTAAAGTTGGTCACCTTAGGAGTTGCAACATCCTTTCTGGAATATTCGGGCTCAACATGTTTTGGTGTCGTTGCCGGGGAGGTGTCTAGGTAGATGTGATTTCTTATTTCCTTTTTGTTTTGCATTCAATAGATAGTTGTAATTTATGCTTTCTTTCCATTCGTAAAGTAGTTCAATTCAACAAATAGTTTCAATTTCTACTTTCTTTCCATTCTGCAAGTAGTTCTAGAAAAACATTAAAAGAAAAAAACAAATTTCTTTCAAGCCTCATAAGAGTAGAGACAACTTAGGAAAATTTCTGCCAAATACCCCCACACCATCAAACAACCAACCTTCCCTGTTTTTTAGTGGTTGTGAGCTAGAGGACCCATTAGGTGAACAACTAGAGATCTTTGAAGAGCCTACTGGGGAAGAAGAAGAAGAAACCATTCCACCAACCTACACCATGGCTAAAAATAGAAATGGGATTGAAAATATAAATGGAGCTGAAAACAAAACTGAGGGTGATTTTCCCATTAGAGAAACTAATGGAGATGCTAGGATGAAAAACATAAACCCCTTTCCCCTTCCTCACTTCCATGGCTTAACCTTAGAGGATCGTGATACCTTTTTATTCGAGTTTGTTTTCATCTGCAAAACTTATGATTATACCTCTGACGATTGGAAGTTGAAGTTGTTTCCATCCACCCTTAAGCGTGCAGCCTTGCACTGGTTAATGGGTTTACCTGGGGACAACATCACTACCTAGGCTCAAATGCAACAAGCCTTCAACAACAAGTACGAGATTATTGTATGTCCAAAGACACCAAAGAAGAAATCGTTAGAATGACCTTGGGACATGATGAATCCTCGGAAGATTATGAGGAAAGGTTGCAACTAAGCTACCAAAGGGACAAATGCACTCTTGTTCCTGAATCACTCATGCTAGTCGTTCTTAGAGGGATAAGGGAATATATCCTAGAAAACCTAAACATTGTGTTGGGAGGGGACATCTACCAGTTATCTTATGATGATATCAAGACAGTTTTAAAAAATCATTATGGGGTAGCCAAAAAGAAGGGTAGGGCTAGTCAATATTTGGTCAGTTCATCCTCCTCCAACACATTCATCAAAAGTGAAATTGGGAACATGTTGGAAGACATTAAGAGTGAAATGTTGCATACCCTTGCTTTGAAAATGGACACCATGAAAATCAAGAGGAAGTAGGAGGAAGCAGAAAGAGCCTTAGCTTCCTTTTCTCCTAGATGCACCAGGAGGCACCCTGGAAATGAATGTTCATTGAATCTTATAGAGATCTGCTCAGTCTGTGAGGAGAACCACTCCACGGACAAGTGTCCTTCTTTGTGTGGATTAAACTCTATGTATCAAGGAACTGAAGGTGTGACTGAACAACTCTACTATATCAACCAAAGGAGGCCTCAAGGACCTCGAACACACCGATAGGGCATGTAAGAGGCCTCCTATTCATATTACAACCCTATCCAAAATGTATCCAATCCCCCTTGGTGTCCTCCTACTCATCCTTCATGGTCCACACCTTCTCCCCGGTCTTTTGCACCTCAATACCATTCCCAACATGTGAATCAATCATTTCATCCATATGCTCCCCCACAACCTCAATGGAATACACCCTCATAGGGGTGGAGGCCCCCATACAACCAATATCAAGCCTTACTACCTCCACCTCCATCTCAACCCGAGCTCCTTCACCCTGCTCTGCCTAAGCAACCTTAGATGCCTTCTGAACCAAATCCGAACCCGAACAACAAATAGGCATAATAGGTCTATAGTGGAGAGAAATCCTACCCTTCCTATGTTGTTGAAATTCAAGAAATAAACCTCAGGTCTGGAAGAGTGATTCCAGATAATCAACTTCCATCTCCACCTAAGGAGCTTGATGAGGAAACGAAAAAGAGTGTTCCTCAAGACAATCCACCTCCTTTTCCTAAGATATTAATCCATCCTAGCCAAAACACCCAAGAAGGACTAAAATTCTACGTGAATTGAAAAACTTGTGTGTTAAAATCCCACTACTCGTGATCAAAATCTGGATTAGGGGCAAACATTTGCTCAAAACCAAAGTGCTCAAAATCACTCAAAAACTGAATGACCATGTCCATCTTGGTGATATGATCCCAACGTAACTCATTTCACTCAAAACGGAGCTCGCATGAGAAAGATATTGCGTTCTGATAATTTCGTCAAACATGCAAAAATTTGGGTATAGGGTTGACTCAGGAGCTGACTAGGCATTCGTACAACCCAGTCAGCAAAAAGAATATTCAAAGGAATATTCCTTAAAATATTCCCAGAATATTCCCATGGCTGGTTCAATTGAATGGTGAAAAGTGTTGGCACCATATTTGGTCAAGGGCATTGAGGTGGACCAATGAGAGGCTGACACATGGCAAGCCCGGACGTTGTCATGTGCCCTCTCAAAGGTCAAATAAAATGTTGTTTGGAAGGTCAGGGAATTGAACCCACGACCTCGCCTACACAAGCCCCACTCTCCACCGCTATGGCACAACCATTGGTGGTTGCATAGGAGAGAGCCAACCCCCTCCACATGTGACCAACACTGCAAACTAGGAGCCAACACCAATTTCTTAACACGCACTTAATGTGCTAACTAAAGTTTAACACTAATTAAACCATGCTTATCCTTAATCAAAGCACAGATTAACTTGGTAGTAGTTTTGGCAGGTCCAAATAATCTAGCATTCCTCCCAATTTGGCAGGGTTAACTGGAGTTTCTCCAGATTTGGTAGATTTTTCCTAGGGAAAATTGAAGAGACCATAACTTCTTCATTATTTGACCAATTTTGGCTCAGAAAGAGTCATTCCTAGATGATTTGGATGCTCTGAAAACAATGGAATATGTTGCAGATGCAGAAAGGCAATTCTATATGTTATTGTTCTACCTTAAATTTTAAGGAAGCGTAGAGCCACCAGGAAAGGAGGTCAAGCTTAGATCAGCTGCAGTCCAATTACAGAGCTTGGATAGTCATTTTTGGGTTTTTTTGGTGTTCATAATCCAATGGAGCAGGTTGCAAAGACATTGGACCAATGCAGGTGCATGTAATCAAATAATTGAACATTAATCCAAAGAGGGCCTAACCATTGGAGCAGGTCCAAGGAGATGTAGCCCAGGAGGGGTGAACTCCTTTATCAACTTTGTGCTATGAGTTGTTGTGTTTTACTTCTCTACAATTTACTTGTTGTATATGTGTTTTAAATAGATAATTAACCTCAAATTTCTCATAAAATACACTCAACACGACACATAATTCCTCACATTTTGGTTAATTTGAGATGATCCTAAATTTATTTTTAATAATGATGAGGGACCTTGCATAGCATTGAAAGGTTTTCCCAACATCCAGATCATGTTGGTATTAGAGCAAGTTAGGTCATTTTAACCCTGATATGGTTTGCCAAGTTAGCTAGAAAATTAGCTATTGGTTTTGTATTTGTGCAAGGAGAATTTAACTGCGTGCAAATTTATGTGTGTAAGCCGAAGAAGGGAGATGCTTCTCTGTTGAGAAACTTTTTGAAGCTTTTTGATGCATTACAAGTGTGATGGCAGCTTCACCAAGTGATGTTTCTAATCCATCTTCCTTAGCAAGACTCTTTGATTTAGAGATGTTGCAAGAGCATAGCATCATGAGAGATATGGTGCAATAGATGAATGAAGATAGGAAGGAGAACACTATACTTCAAGAGGAGTTGATGGCCACGAAGGAGGAGAAGAAAGAGCTTCTTGAAAAGATGCATGAGATGGAGATTCAACTCCATGATGCCAAGGAAACCCTAGCCAAGTATGTACAGGAAAATGAGGTATGTAATTCAAGTTTATCTTCAATTTCCTCTCAAAATGAATGTTTTGGTAATTTTGAAAGGAACACTAGAGGAATATGGTCCAAATTATTGATGAATATGGGCTATGAAGGTAAAGGGTTTGGAAAGCATGCACAAGGCATAGCTGAGCCAATTGTTGTTGAGGAAAGGCCCAGGTATTTGGGTCTTGGTTATGGACAACATGATGGAGAATGCTCCAAAGCCAAGGATGCACATGAAGGTATTCCAAGAAAGACTTTCATTACATGTTAATTACCTCAAGATTGTAAAGTTTTTTTTCATTAGGAATGCAAAAGTTTTATACTCATTTTGAAAGAATATGCTCATAAGCATGCAACTAGTGGAATGGAAAACAAGAGGATGTTGAAAGATCTAAGGTCATTGAAACCATTGTTGGTATTCTGAAGAGAGCCACTACCTCATCAAATTCACCTCTTCAAGAAGGAGACATAGGTGAATGTGCAAGGTATAAATAAGCCTTTAATCAAGTTTCTTTTGATTATGATCAACATGGTAAATCTTCAGATAAGATTTGGAGAAAATTTAAATGTTCCTTTTGTGGTTTAAATAACCATACTGTTTCGAGGTGTTGGAAGAGGATAGCCATACACAGGAAAATTTCAAAACAAAAGAGACAGAAAGCCAAAGGTCCATTGGATAATGGAAATCACGTTGAAAAGAATATGCAATTATTTTTCACTCATTGCCATAAGCGGGGTCATCTTGTAGACAAGTGTTAGACTTTGCATCCAACAAGTCATCCATGAAATTTGAAAAAGGTGGGGAGATATTTTGGCAAGAATGGAAAAGAGGATTCCATAATTGATGTGGGTTAGGATGATACACATGATGAAGTGCAGTTGAAAGAAGCACCATTGAAATGGTTTGGAAAGAGATGGTTAGATTTCTTAACCAATTAAGGCCTTGCATTTCTTTTTATAATTGATGCAAAATTTTCCTTGTTGATGCATTTCCTTGTTCTTTGGATGCATTTCTTTTCTCCTAAAAATATGTTGCATATTGCATGAAGCAAGATGTTATAAAAGTAGAGTTATTTTGCCTCACTTAGATGCAATAAAGGTGGAAATTTTCAACAACACATTTGCATGCATGTTGTACTCTTGAACTTGCATGTTTGTGCGAGGAAGGTGTTTGAAAGTGGAGTATGTTGACTCACTTTATTGTAGCAAATCTGGTTATTTCATCTCTTTAATTACTCATACGTACGAATGGGATTCTTGTACTTGTGATAGAGTTGAGAATTGTTATAAATGCATGATAGTTTGTGTGTGTGAACAGTGGAAGTTTTAATAGTTTCATTGTGTTTGAACATGCATGAGTGATTGACTTATGTTGGTTGATTGCTTTGTTAACACGTATGTTGTCAACTTGAGAATGTTGATCATTTGCACATGCATGAGTGTCAGCTTGTGTGGTCGATTGTTTGTTACATGTATGTTATATCAACTTGGAAGAGTTTATTTGGTCTCCAAAGATGAAAGGGAGATGTGATGAATTGTTCATGAGAATGTGGAATTCTTGTTGTAAATTGTCAAGTTGTTGTACATGCTTTTGCTTGACTTGAAAGTTAGTTGTTTGAAGAAGCATGTTTTGTCGACTTGTGTTTAGTAGATGGTTTATACACCAAGATGTAAGGGTACATGGCGATGTTCACATGATGTGAAATTTATTGCTTTGAATAAGCAAAAGGAAGATGTCATCAAGTTATATCCTTGCATGAGTGTTTTTCAAGGTTAATGGTGTTTTATGTGACAAGATGTCAAAGGATTTTGGAAGGTCCATGCTTGAGCAAGAGGCTCATGATTTGTCTTCATTCTCAAATAATGACTTGAACAACATGTTAATACTAGAGGATTATGGAATCAAGAAGCGAAAGTGGCCAAAAATGCCAAAAACAATTGCAGCCACTATAGACCATTTGACATGTTGATGCCAAGAAGCGAAAGAGATGGCAAATGCATTATTCTAGATGTGGAATTTGGAAACATGGAGGTAAAAGAATGGTCATTTCTTTTCTCGTTATTACTGATATTGGAACTCATTGCTTTTGTTCACTCAGATGGGATTAGCTTGGAAAAGTGGTTTCCAAGGAGAAGCTTGCATCGAATACATGTGTTGCAAAGGAGGAACATGATTCTCAATGGGAAGGCCATCAGTCAACTTTCCAAGCACCGAGGGATCGCTTTGATACAACGGGGTGTTTAATCAGAAAGTAGCTAGCAAGTGAGGGATTAGGTCAGCGGCAAAAGGAGAACATTGGTTGAAGTGCCAAGCCATTTGCAAGGCAAGGCATGTTAGTGAACCAAAGTGGTTGTCATGGAGATTTTTCAAAGTAGAATCAATTGTACGTAAATATTCCTTGTATGTAAATCTAACAAATTGATACTTTTTTTGAATTTTTTTACCAAGTTGGCCAAACTTGGAACTAGGGTATAAAGAGCAATTTATTTTACTAAAATAGCGGGAGCCTAAATTTAATTTCTAAGATTTTTTTAGCAATTTAGAAGAATTTGGTAATCATAATGTAAAGAAACTCTTTCACAAAGATCACTGGAACCGAAATCTAAACAAAAGAAATTATCAACATTATTCTTTTGTACTTCAAAGTGCTAGACAGAAATTTATTTCGCCAACTTAACCGTGGTTGAATTTTACAAAGGCCATATTAAAGACATATGCCAATTGAATGAAAATCTCAAGTAATTTCTTGTACTTGTGCACCTTAGATTTACAAGTTGTTGCAAAAATAAATATTTTGAATCAAATACATGTATAGCTTATAAGTAGGAGGCACATTCTATAGATACCATACTGTGATTTTGAGTGTCTTTGATCTGAACTACAACAACCTCCATTCTTTGATTTGTTTAAACATTGCTAAGAATATATTTATTTCACATAATAGACCCGTCTCTAAAATTTCAAATAGCTTAGCGAAACAACCATTAAAATGAAAATGAATGACATGGTGGACTAGATAGCTGAATCAACTTCCATTTCTTTTGTGACTATGGGTGCGCCTGGAGGGATTGTGTAAGACAAGGTCGCAGAGGTGGAAGTTGTAGAGGGGGATGGATCCTGTGACCTAGGTGAAATAGTAGAGGTGTATTGTGGGTTTTATTTAATAATTGGGTATGCTGATGCTGACTAAAGTCCATCACCGGTGAGGTCAACAATAGGCATGACATGCATTGTCTTTTTCTTCTTGGTCATTGATACCTTAGTACATTTGGGCTACGTGGGCTAGGGGATGGTTGGCTTTTTCTGAGAGTGAGGGTCACGATCGGGGATAGCCACAACAAGGGGAGTAGTTATGATTAGATTGAAAAAAATAAACTTTTGAAAAACAACAAACTGGGGAGTTGTACTTGATGAACCCTTGAAGTTGGAAATTGTGTGCTTAATGGAGCTCATCTGTTGCTCCATTTGATAGACCATGAACTGTAATTCCTCCTCTAACCGCCTCTTCCTATTTCTCCCGGCCGTGTCTCCTCTCAGTGGTTGTGGTTTCATTCCCTCGAAAAAATATTTGTACTGGCCATTTGTAATATCGCAGGTGACCCCTGACCATGATCCAACCTCCATGTGGAATGCCCCTTCTGCTAACGCAAACCTTTCCGACCACATTTGGAAAGTCTCTAGGTGGATACATTGTGGCTTGATATAAGTCTGGCCATGTGTTACTCCAATCCATATTTCTTGGAAGTAGCTATTGATCAATTCCTTGGGGATTCTTTCTACCTCCCCTATGGTTGCAAGCATCTTTTGGTACCAGCCTTTAAAGCATGTCTCATTGATATCTTTGCTGCTGAGGTCGTGAACATCCTCCATGGTGTGTATCTGAGTGCTAGTGGTTGCTCATCTGTGATTTATGCGAGGTTCTCGCTTGCTAGAGGGCACTATTTCCACATCGCCTAGGTCATAATAAAATACCCGGAAATGAAATATGTGCTTCTTCTGTAGACATCCTCACAAGCTTTAAATAAATCATTCAGTAGAAATGTAGACCGATTGAGCAAAATTCCTTCACAAAAGTATTCCGCAACTAATATGGTGTCCAACGTGCACTCATTCTGGAGAAGTGTCATATTACCTTCCTTGAGATGATGTAGCAGGCGAATATGATGTGGTTTTATTGATCAAGTCTATTTTAGTGCCCTTGCCACCACGCTTGGTGTTATACTTGTTGTAATAATCATTATCCCCCTCTTTCTTGGCTCACTTCGACCCTGTTTGGAACATTGTTGAGACCACATCTCATGTTGCTGAGAGTCTGGTGATGCGCTAAATGTCCAACACATGAATTGGGTATTCCTTGTCTAACAAAAGTGAACGACCATGCATCCTTCTCACTAGAAGTTTAGTGCATTGTATTACAACAAAAGACGTTCCGAAGACCGATAAACTCCTTAAATTAGTAAATGTCGACCGTTAGAGTGCCCAAAATGCTCCTTTAATCTTCGTCACCATTGTGCCATCACCCTTGAAAAATTATTCTATATATACCTCTCGCTTGAGCACTAGAAACTTGAATCAATATGAAAAGTTGTTGTCTACTAGCGTTGCCTTGTCATATTTCGCATACAATGATTCCAAAACATTAATTCATTCATTTAATTTATCTTCACAAACTGTGATTATCTTTGTCATTATTCTATGTCACTGATATACAAAAGTTACAGGACACTGATAGAGAGTGTTTGACTGACATTATTGAGGTTTGAATTAAGACTCGAACAATTCTGTCACTTGAATTGGAAATTCTGAAAATTCCTGCATAGCCATGCAAATTGAGTAGACCACCTTTGATGCGACATTTCTGACTAGACTTGCTAACTAATTACTACGAAAACATTCCCTATGTAGAATCGATCGTGTTAACTTGCCATTGGCTGAGCTGTGCCTGACTTGGATGATGCATGATGGGAAAAGTACAAAGTGGAGCAGATGGGTAATAATGTGACCATAATGGTGGTTTTTATTAGTTAACTCTATCCATAATGGGAAACGATTCTACGGAAATTTACCTGAGAGGGGTAATATTACCCAATTATTATGGAAAAGACTATGAGTACGGTGGATAAGACTTGTGAAACGTGTGATTGACCTCCCTGACAACAATTTGTTGCGGTGAGGCTGCACCAGAGCGGCAACTGAACTGACACATGAGAATTATTGTATTCAAAATAAAGAAATAAACAGACTGACTACTTGATTGGCTTATTCCTACTAACTCTAAACCTACCTATAGGCCATTTTCAAAGACCTCATCAATTAGAAGATTGGGTGTTGTGTTGGTGGAAAGGCTCTAGGCATGCATCATTCACCCATGTTGGTATCAATATTCCATCCAGTTGTGCAAGGTTCACTACTTCAGACTCCCTGATTTCTGCAACTATGAAGGGACCAAGCCAATGGATTTGCAACTTACCTAGGAACTTATGAAACATTCTATCATATAATAAAACTTGTCCTCTCACTATGAACGATTTTTTCGTAATGTGTCTGTCGTGCCATGCTTTCTACCTCCTTTTCTCAACAGACAGGTGGAAATCTGGCTTCATCTAATTCCATCAATTCCTCCAAAAACTTCTATAGTGATGCATCGTTCGTCATCTTTGTAGCTTAAGCAATGAATATGATCGGTACTGCAAATTCAACTGGTACCATGAATTCCCATCCATATACCAACTAGAAAGATGTTTTCTTGTGTGATCTTTTAACTGTTGTTCTGTACGCCCATAGCATGGATGACACATGCTCATCCCAATATTCTCAACTTGTCGAACATATCTTCGTTATTCCATTTTCAAGTATCTTGTTGAATGATTTGACCATCCCATTAGCCTAAGACTGGTTTGGGTTTCTCTTATGATGTTGGACTAGGAAATTATCTAGGAGGGACACAATTGTTTTGTTTATAAAATGGGTCCCTTTGTCACTTATCTGGCTTTTTGGGCACCCAAACCTTGATATGATGTTTTCAAAAATGAACCTCACAGTTGTGTCTATTGTAAAATATTTCATTGGTGTCACCTCCACCCATCGCATGAGATATTTGGTAGCTGTGATGATATATCGTGCTTGAGAATGACATGCTGACGGATTGATCATACCAATGAAATTGACTACTGACTTCTCAAAGATCTTCATTGTATGTACCAGTTGTAATGGTAATTCATCACAATGCGATAGATTTCCAACTCTCTCACATACATCACACCCTTTCACATATTCTTTGGTATCCTTGTAGAGTGTAGGCCACCATAACCCTGCTTACAAGACCTTCCTCACTGTTTCTTTCCCCTGACATGCCCGCCCACGACTCCAGAGTGGCACTCGCATAGGAAACATTTCCTTTCATACTAGAGGAGATACCACTGCAAGAATTGATTGAGGACCAACTTATATAACCACTGCAAGAATTGATTGAGGACCAACTTATATAGATGTCCTACGATCAACTGATAGTCAGGTTCTCGCACCACCATGTGTCTCTTCTGCATCATCATATGTCCCTTCGGATATTTCTCTATGGCCAAAAAAGTTGTGATTTCCTCCAAGTAATCAGGTATTGTTTTGATGCGGTGTAAATTAGCACCCAGTATTTGATCATCTAGGGAGCCCCCACTTTCCCCTGATTCCAGTCTTGAGAGGTGATTCGGTCTCACATTCAACTGGTTGGTTTTAATTATATGTTGAATGTAAACTCCTGGAACAACAATAGCCACATGCAGATTCTTGCCTCTAAGACTGGCTTGTTGACGAGGTATTTTAATGTTGAGTAATCTGTAAAGAATATTGAATGGGGCTGCAAGTAAATAGTGCTAAAAATTTTGCAAGGAGTACAACATGGCTAGTGCTTCTCTCTCGGTCATGGTATAGTTATTTTCTGCAGTCGACAGCGTCCAAATTGCAAAGTAGATCAGATGATCCAAGTTCCCTTCTCCTGGTTGCACCAACACTGCCCCTAGAGTTGTTTACGTGGAAATTTTTTGTTCCAATCTGGGTATACTAAGGTTTGCACACTTAATGAATTTTCCTTTAAGGTGTTCAATGCCACTTGACAATTTTCCATCTAGTTGAATGCTTCTGTCTTCTTGAGGAAATTCTCCATGGGAGTAGTTATGCATGCATAGTTTCAGATGAATCAACGATAATACCTTGTGTGGTCCAGTGCCAATCGCAATTGCTTGAGATTATTTGGTGGATCCATATTTACAATTGCCGCAACCTTTGCAGGGTCCACACAAGCACTGTCTTTGCAAATGATGTGGCCCAACAACATACCAAATGGAACTGCAAAGATACACTTCTTCAGGTTTAGGGATAGTTGTAGCTGTCTACACCGATCAAAAATTACTCTAAGTAAGATAGCATGCTTCTTCAATAGGTTGTAAACTATCTAATCATCCATGTATACCTCAAAGAACCGGTGAATGTCATCTTTGAAACCGACAATAACAATTGGGGAGAACACAATAGGTGCATTCTTTA
Organism: Pinus taeda; assembly: GCA_000404065.3. Classification (NCBI taxonomy): domain Eukaryota; kingdom Viridiplantae; phylum Streptophyta; class Pinopsida; order Pinales; family Pinaceae; genus Pinus; species Pinus taeda. Next base: position 13,205 of record APFE030245093.1, read on the forward strand.
GGCATAAAGGCATGACGTGGTATGCGTACAAGCCCCATTTTGTGGTGAACATTTTTTTCTTCTTGTCCTCCTTTGCTATTCGAACCGAATTGTACCATGATAACCTATTTGTGAAGGAGTAGGCTTCTTGAGGTTGCAGTAGTCTACACAGACCCTTATTTCTGTGGCATCCTTTTTGTTCTAGATTACTATTAGGTTGATCCATTCTACCTCGTCTACCAAAAAGATGAGTCCCTCCTCTAGTATTTTATCTATCTCCTTCTTAACCTTTTATTTTACTCTTGGGTTTAGCTTATATGGTCTGTGCTTCACAGGCTAGGCATCAAGCATTAGCACGATTTCCATTTATCCGATATCTACTTTGATTCATTTTAATTCAATGACTTATGCTAGGAATAAATCCTCATACTCCCACAATAAATCAAAAATTTCCTTAGTCGTGTGCTTGTCCTAGTAGTCCCATATTAATTCCATCTTTGATTTGTCCTTTGTCTTGATGTTATGTTTTTGTAGTTTTACTAGGAGCAAGTGGGGGACATATGCTACCTGTTCCTCTTGATATATCTAGTTCTCCTTCAGTATCTTGAAACGTCATGTGACTCAATCCCTCTAGGTCATCCTCCTTTGGATCTACGCTCACCATCTCACAAGCCATGGACTCTAGGTACCCTGACTCATAAAAGTACTGGATGAAATTTTCGTCGATGCATCCTTCCCACAACTGTCATGATGTGAAGAGTATTATTTTGATGGCATACAAAGCCTCAGTTAGTTGTTTGTCACTATTTTTGAATGAAACACTACTACTGAATTATTCATCTAGTGCGTCCCAATCCCCAGTTTGTCTTCAAATTTCTTCCTCTATCTACCATGACTGAGGGACTATGCCTAGGGTGTGTACAAACATGTGTACCCATAGCTCCTTCAAGATCTATTCCCTGCTCCATCTATCCGTGCAACGTTTTGGGTGTTGTCTAGGATTAAATTCCCCCTGTATTTTACGCTCTCTCACTATCGGCCCCCTTTTTGCTTGAATCTTTCTCTCATGGCCTGCTTAATCTTATCCCAATCATGAAGGGTGTTATAGGGATATCCCCACCACAATGTTGGGGTTGCTTGCAGTGAAATGTTCAACAATGGTGCCTTGTGTATTTCCCTTATGATTCTATCAACCTTACTTAGAAATAGGTCTACTGAATCTATGGCATGGAAAGTAAGATAATCGCTTACCTCTGTCCCAATCCAGTTGATGCAACATATTGTAGCACATAATCTTGTATTGACTTCGTATCCTCCTAGATGCCAAGCATCCCATGCAGCCTCGGAACCAACCTTTGAGCTCTGTATACTCCTGCAGCTGACTGACCCCTCCGCCATGGGATTGATGTAATCTTCCTTCTTCCCTGCTATTACTTGGTAGAGCTGGTCTGGTGTTCTAGGTTCATCTCGGTCATCTACTTGTTCGGTGAATCTTGGCCCTTGGTACAGTTCCAGTTGTTGTATTACCCACATCCCTACCACCTCAAAGATCATCAGCTCCTTGAAATTGATGACAACATAATTCTCATAATCCTAGTCGATGCCAAACAGTGCTGGGTAAGGATGTTTGTCCCCCATTATATCTATTACCTCAAAGTTTGTGTATGTCTTCACCCCTATGACATCTACTTCCATATCTTCTAGCCTTCTGAAGGGCAGCATGTAGTAATGTTTAGCCATCCACAACTGGATTAATGAGTACTTCTACTATCGTTTTCCCAGTGCCTCCCATGCTTTCCTGTGCATAATGTTAACATATGAAACCAAGTCCAACATTATATCTATGATATGGAATCTTGCCACTTGGGCATCAATTCAGAACTCCCTCTCTATTATTTTCTTGTTTCTTCGGACTCGTCTCATGTGTTCCTAGTCGCAGTAGCATTGCACAGGTCCCCTAGCCTTGTTCTTCCTCCTCCCACTCGTGGCCCTTCGTTAGTGGTCTCATTGGTTCTGAAAATTGACAGGTCTAGTCACTCCACTAGTGCATCCAATTCTCGATACTAGTTAGTATGGTGAGTCGTGGATGCTAGAACTCACAATATTTATTGCTTGGTACATTTGAGTACTTCTGCAATATCAGGCACAATCGTGGTGAGTGTTCATAGCTCCTACAAACCTCATAGTACTTAGGTTGGTTTTAGCCTGGAAATTCCCCTTGTGATCTTACCGCAACAACCCCATCTGTAGGTAGAGTCCCCGATGGTCCAGTGGGCTCCGTTAGCCTTGGGAACTTAGTCACGACGTGACCCTCGACCAAACCGACTGGCCGGACCGACTGTAAGTCTTTCAATTTCTGGCTGGACCGACTGTAAGTCTTTCAATTTCTCTATTAGGTTGTATATTTGGTGCTAGAGTCCCATGATCGACAGGTCTTGTGACATTATCCCCCACTCCGATATTCATGTGGGTATCCTGTCATCTCCTCAATGTAAGTTGCCTTCTTTAGAGCATCTTGTAGGGTCTCAATCTTCTGTTGTGTTAAGGGCATTCGAGTAATGGGTAGGAGTTCCTTGATAAACTAATCCCTCTGGTGATTGGGGTTTATGGTGTAACTTAGCTTGTTGATCACATCCTTGAACCTATGCATCAACTCCCAGGCATTCTCTCCATCCCGCTGCTTTATCTCCCATAACTTTGACAACCCTTGTTGATTTGTCTGTGGAAGCTTGAATTCTTGTACCAAGCTCTTCTTGATTTCATCTACCATCGAATTTTGGTTTAACTCTGTCCATTTGATAAACCACCTTAGGGCTCTCTCCCTAAGGGTTTGGAATTCAATCAACTTCACATTGTCTAGTGTTTGGTGAGCTCTCCATATAACTTCATAGAGGTACCAATGTTGCTCCACATCCTCATTCCCTCGACCATAGAACTTTGGGTATCTGGTAAAGGATCCTGCCATTCTGGCTTGAGCATGTGCTAGAAGCACAAAGCCTTGGATCCAGGTTGTTGAGATCCTTGCGATCCTAAATTACTAATACTTCTATTCCCTCTACTATTGGAGGTACCAAAATCTATTCTATATCTATCAGGAACATTATGTATTTGTATTCCTTTAAGCAACTTAGTAACAAATTTGCTAGGACTGTACTAGGGGAAGGTTGTGGTGAATGCTACTTGAGATTCGGGGGGTCATATGCTTGATTTCATATGGCACATTAACCTTCGCAAAAAACTATCTCATAAAATCATACATCTCATCTTCCATATCTTCCTCCGGATTATAATGACCACTTCCATTAGACACCTCCTCCACAGCTAGGGAGGGAGGGCTCCTATCGCCTTCCGAGCTTCCGTCTGGCCCATCTGTCTCTATTCATTTATATGATTTCTCTGCAATCTCATATCTTCCTTTTGGACTCCTCAACACCACTCTTGCTTGGTGTGGTCCCTCCGCATGCACCTTCATTACCTGCGTGGCCCTTTCATGCCACTTTTCTGCTATCAGCGCCCTCCTATGCACTCTTACTTAGCTAGCCCTTTGTGAGTCTTCTAGATCCATCATTGCAGCGGCATCACAGTCCCCCATTTAGTATCATTTCCCCCCTTTGATCCTTCCCCCAACACTAGGGTCTTATGCTACCATGCTCGACTCTTGGAAAGAAATTAAACCTTCCTCCGCTATCAACATTTTAACCCAAAGAGGTACCTCCTTCAACAGTTTTCCTCTTAACCCTGATCTGAACACAACATCAACCTTCGAGAATGACTAATAAATTTCTACTACAAACTTGACCTTGTATCCCTCCAAAGTATTCTGTACCCAAAAATCTATTGCTCTTGTCAGTTCAATGTCCAGGTGGTTGAGTGTTGTAAGATCAGTGGGGCCCCAACCGCGACGAGATGATTTTTTTCCTTTCGGATGAACCATAACTTGTAGTTTGCACAACTAATTGTATAGTTTTTATGGGAACTTACACCATAATATCTCGTATTGATCACTTGCAAATGATCACTTGCAAATTTTGAGTCCAAGATCTCGTCATTCACATTAGCAACAATCTAGCTTCGAAGGACAACTTGTATTGACACAAACCGATCCACTTGGTCATGGCACTAGTTTTGTATTTCTTTCTTAAAAAATCCTTGATACCATATTTCAAACCCCTCTTTTTGATTTCAGGTCCCGACAACGGAACCATTTGTTGGCACGAAAATGACAACAGGGAAGAGACCCTAGTTTCAGGCTCAAGGGGCTAACAAGGCTCCATTATAGTCTAGGAAAATGCCGACATTTTCACCTTACATGGAGGGCAAAGAGTCTCACCCAAGGTGTGTCACAACTACATCTAGATGGGACTGGATGGGGTATAAAGGAAATGAAAATAACATACAACAACATCTCATCACACTCAATTCTCTATACTATCCAAGACTGTCATTCTATTGATACCATCGTAGGAAACTACCTAGCTATTGAACATTCATTTAAAAATTTAAATAACATATAAGGAAAACAACAATACAATATGGAATGCAAACTTCTTCTTTCATTAACTGGAATATAAGAGAGTACATGACTGATTACAAAAGGCTTAAAGCCTGTTCATCAAATACAGAAAGAATACATTCGCATAGAACACAACTAACAATAATGGACATACGCAGAGCAGAGGATAGTCCTCACCTTTCTGCAATCGATCCGGCTCTTAGGATCTTGCCTTTACTCACCCTCTTCATCCTCACCTTTCTGCAACTGATCTGGCTCTTAGGATCTTTCCCTTGCTCACTTGCTTCATCACCAACCCTTCCTCATGCTATATTTTTCATTTTATGCTTTGCTCTGCACTCCCAGCTAGTTTTTCTCGACTGATTCCGCCCTTCGTTGCCTTCTATTTCCCTTGCTCAGCTACTTATGTACTCTTCCACCACATTGTTGTAACTACCTGTTCACTCTTAGTTCCCATCCCATTCCTTTGGATGTCAGATCAACAACCCGATCACTTGTCCCTGCCACCTGTTCTTTACCTTTTTTCCCGCAAAAATCCAAAATTCAAAATGAAGGCCGCAACAAATATGCCACAGGGTCAAAACTTGGTTCATGAGTTGAAATACTATTCTCTTTTTAAAGTTTACGATACTATGTTATTTCTATTAAATTTGAATCATATGCTTGAAAATATTCAAGGGTCCTTCACATTTGTTATTCTATTTATTTCTTCTCCCTTTCAGCCGAGTATAAATAGATTGTGGTAGTTGGATTTTTTTAGTCTTTTGTTTTTATACAGCTCACTCTAGCCTACGTTATAGTTCTTCTGTTATTACGTTTATTTGTTTCAACTGTGAATTATTGCAGATGAGATACTCGTTTCCTTGTTAATAGTTTAGATAAAAGGTTATTTGATGTATTCATTACTTGTTCTGAATTGTATGGTATATACAAAAAGTCTTTATTACTATTGTATTTTTTATGTTAATTACTTAAAAATTTATTTATGGGCTTTGTTATTCTTTCCCATTGGTACTTCATTCTACAACATTCGAGGCTCTATCATGTATGTTATTATTAGCTATTTAGTTGGTACAATTTTCCCGCCCTGTACTTCAAGGGTTCCAATATGGTCTTCCTCTCACTATTTTTATTACTAATACTCCCATTGGTAAGTGAAACCTGATCCTTTTTGGAGTATTAAGTATATTTATATAATTTTCAAGAGCAAGGACTATTCCACGTATGGACTTTGGTCCATTATTTTGGAATTATTCGCACTACCTATGATACCTGAATTGTCAACAAAGAACACATTAATTATATTGTTATTGAACATTAGGTTTCTTTTGAAACCTTTTCATCACCATTATTAAGTACAAATTTCTTAACAATTATTTTTTCATTCCTTCATAATAAACAAAATAACATTTCTTATGAAGGGAATTACACCATTCCCTCTCAACTAGTCAAAGTTTGTCTTTCATAAAAAATTATGTAGAGAAAACATACTTATGCAATTACAAAATTTCCTTTAAGTTACTTAACTGCTCCAGTTAGAGCTTTCCATGGGATACACAGGAAATGAAGTTTACTCCTAACCACTGAGAATGGTACCCTTTACCAAATCTCCCCCCATGCCAATTTCATTTCCAGAACAGTTGTAGGAAATGACCTAATCAAGTCTACCCAAGGCTTCAAGACTATACAAGTCCAACCATGGTACTCAAAGATTCAACAACTATGACTTAGGGATTCTATTGGCTTTAACCAACTCAAGAATACCCTAACTGGTAGTGTCTTGCCTTCCCTTGACATTGTCTTCTTCAAGGGATTAATCTTATGTGGCCCCCCCTACCCACCCACACCCCCCCCTTCTTGGCTGCCTCTGCTTCTTCTCATACCATAAATGAGATGATTTAGCTCTAGGGGTGGGAGTAATTGTCCCCTAACTATATGGTATATGAAACTTTCACTTAGTGACTTTTCCCCGTAAATTCCCTAAATTCCCTAGGTGGCCATAAACAAATTTTAAATAAAAAAATCAAATATTAAACTTATTTCCCCCCCTTCTTGGTTGCCTCTTCTTCTTCTCATACCATAAATGAGATGATTTATCTTTAGGGGTGGGAGTAAATATCCCCTAACTATCTGATATATGAAAATTTTGTAGAAATTCTCACTTTAGATCACTTAATATTGCAATATAATAAAGAAAAATACTTGATCTACTTCTACAAACAAACTTGCGGAAGCAAGAGATATCAAATAGAACACTTCTAACAAATGAAGAAGAAATCAATCTCTAGAGTATGACTTACCTTTATGGTTAGAAGAGGAGGAAGAAGATGAAGTCTACTTTGCCACATATTACCCAATCTGTACCCTACATGCTACTATAGGAGGGTGGAAACCTGATGAAGATGACCTGATTGATTAAATCCTCCAGAATTAGCCCCCCAACACCATGTCTCTAGATGATTTAGTAAAGAAAGCTAAAGGTAACCCTTGGACTGATTTGTGCCTAGCTGACTCAATTCCTATTGGTCCAGATAGAACATTGAAAATCAACCCCTCTCTCTCTGCACATCAGGAAAAGGAGTTATGTGACATGCTAAGGAGCATCTAGATGCCTTTGCCTATAGTTATAAGGAAATTAATGGAATGTACCCTCTGTTGTGTACTCACCACATTTACATCAAGGAAATATACAAGCTGGCATGCCAACCTTAGAGGAGAATGAACCCAACCCTCAAAGACATAGTTAAAGAAGAATTGCAGAAGTTCTTGGATGTAGGGTTCATTTACCCCATTTCAGATAGTGAGTGGGTGCCTGCTCTGGTTCTAGTCCCAAAGAATAATGGAAAATGGAGGATCTGTGTGGACTATAGAGAGTTAAACAAAGCCACAAAAAAATACCATTTCCCTCTACCTTTCATTGATAAAATCTTGGATGGTCTTGCAGGAAAGAAGTTATTCTCTTTCCTGGATGGATTCAGTGGTTACAATTAGATCCAAATCAGCCTAGTGGACCAAGATAAAACCACCTTCACTTTTCCTTAGAGTACCTTTTCCTATAGGGTCCTTCCTTTTGGATTATGTAATTCCCTTGCCACTTTTCAGAGGACAACCTTGAGCATCTTTGCAGAGCTAGTCCATGACTCTATAGAAATTTATATGGATGATTTCACTCCCTGTGGGTGTGATTTCCTGGAAGCTCTCTCTAACTTCGGGAAAGTATTAAATTAATTCATTGAAATGAACCTATCCCTTAGTCCTAAGAAGTGTGAGTTCTTGATGACTGCAACGATTGTTCTAGGTCACTCAATATCCCAAGAAGGACTGCAAGTGGACCCAAATAAAATTGCTATCATAAAGAGGGTCCCTACACCTCAGAAGCATAGGGATGTCAAAAGTTTCTTGGGCTTATCTGGATACTGTAGGAGATTCTCACAAAGGACTTCAACAAAGTAGACTCACATTTTTTTGGACTATTGGCCATGGACTGAATTTTTTTGGTTAGAAAGCTACCAAGGGGCCCTAGAAACCTTAAAGGACAAGTTGACTACTGCACCCATACTTTGGGGCCCAAATTGGGCTCTTCCTTTCCACATCCATGCTGATGTCTCTAACAATGCTATAGGAGAAACTCTAGGCTAGATAGATGACAAGTTTCCTTATGTCATTTATTTCATTAGCGAATTGAACTAGAACTATACTATGACTTAAAAATAGCTCCTAGCTATTGTCTATTCCTTGAATAAATTTAGACATTCCCTCACTAGTTACCATACATTTGTACAGACTGACCATGCTTCTATTAAATATTTGATGAAAAAACCTGATGTGAATGCTATAATTATTAGATGGTTGCTTTTATTACAACAATTTGATCTAACTATCATTGATAAGCTTGGTAGAGAAAATGTAGTTGCAGATTTTTTGTCTAGACTCGATTTTCCTACAAATGAGGAAGGAATGGTTGATGATCAGCTACCAGATGAGAATTTAGTTTCTATTTCAATTCTCTCTCCATGTTTTCTAACATAGCCAACTACTTAGTGGTTGCACAATTCTCTCCAAATTTGTCCTACAAGGAAAAGAGAAAAAATATAAGAAAGAGCGCCCCATTCACTTGGATTGGGGTAAATCTCTTCAAGCTAGGCCTTGATCAAATTTTAAGGAGATGTGTCAGGGAGGAGGAATTATTTGACATCCTTCTGCCCTATCATGATGGGCCTTGTGGAAGTCACTTTGCAACCAAGAGGACAACCTTAAGGTACTGCAAGCTGGATACTACTGGTCCACTCTCTACCAAGATGAAAGAAGATACACTCATTGATGTCACCAATGCCAAATAATGGGAACACCTACACCCACGGATGAAATGCCTTTGAAACCTCAAGTTACTCTTGAGCAATTTGACAAGTAGGGCATGAATTCATTTGGCCCATTGATCCACCATCAGGGCATAAAAAGTACATAATTGTGTGCACCGATTATTTGACAAAGTGGGCTAATACCAAGGATATCAAAATAACAACAAAAGATAAAATGGTTTAGTTCTTAAGGAGAATGTATTTACAAGTTTTGGTACCCTAGAGAGCTAGTCATCGATCAGGGAGCTCCATTCACCTTACACCTGATGGAAAATCTGTTGAGGTAGCTTAAGATCAAGCACATGAAGTCAACTACTTATCATCCTTAGGCCAATGGAAAAGTAGAGGTTACCAAGGTTGTGTGAAGAACAAAAAAATATTAGGCTGAAAAACTAATGGAGGCCACTTGAGCCTATAATACAACTTGGAGGACAACCACTGGCTTCACCCCTTATGACTTGGTCTATGGGAAGAAGGCTCTTCTCTCCGTTGAGTTTGATTACAACATTTTGAGAATTCCAGTGCCATTGGATTTGGATGTTACAAAGGAACAACAAGAGAGGTTGCTCCAGCTCAATGGTTTAGATGAATTTAGGATGCAGGCCCTCCTACACACATAAGTGACTCAAGTACAAAGAAATGGTTGGCATGAAAAAAGCATCAAAGACAGTTTTTCAAGAAGGTGATTGGGCTCTACTACATTACTCCAGGTTTAAGGGCTTCAAAGGAAAATCGATGACCAGGTGGGTGGGCCCATATCTAATAGAGAAGTCTCATGACAATGGGGTTATGGAAATAAGGACCATTGATGAAGTAGGTATCCCGTTATTGGTCAATGGATACAGATTAAAAGCCTATAAAAGACCTTGTCAAGGGAAGAGTTCATCAATACCATCAGTAAGGAAGTGAATGTGCTTGGAAGTGTCCTAGCTTCCAGCTCACCAAATTCTTGAAGATTATTTTATTTTTGAAAAAAAATGAAAAAAAAGAATAAATAAAGAAAAAACAATGTGGTAGCCCAAGGGTGGAAAAGGAAAATAAAACAATCCCTGTGCGAAAACCGCCCTTGAGGCACCTAGGGTAGTCATATAGGTTGAAAACAATATTACCCAAAGTCTCCCATCACCTATGTTAGGAGGCCAGTCACCAGGTCAGAATCAACAAAGAAAGACAAGGCACCTTTGACCCCATTTTAGATAGGAAAAAGCCTTCTACAGGAAACTCCGTCAGCAATATAGGAAACACATAAAAATTAGCATAATGGAAAACTAGAAGAGAGGGAAGGCAAGGAAGTAGCAACATAAGTGCAAGAAGGCGTAGATTCTCCAAAGACATCTAAGGGATAATCCCAAGAGCTGAAGGAACCTAGCCCATAGCCCAATCTAAGCTCTTATTACAAATTCATTGAGGGAGGAAGAGCAATACCACATAAAGTTTCCAACCCTCTATTATTTGAGCTTGAGAAAGAGAGGAGGACACATTGCTAGATGAAAATTGCCAAATCAATGAAGGTAGAGGATGTGGGCCATATGGAAGAGAAACTACTAGAGATGGGAAAAAAGTTGAGTAGGATAAGATATAGGGAACGAATTATGAGATCTCAACTAGAGACATAAAACAGATATCTAAGGAGGCAGTTACAGGAAAAAGAGAGCCAATTTTCTATAATGGCAAGCATCTCCATGGAGTCCAGTGCAGGATGCCACCGAAATCATATGCCTCATACCTCAAAGATGAATGGCTACAATTCATATAAATACACTAGCACAATAGGGGACTATGCCTTTCCAAGACTATAGGCAGTTCATTGAACTTTGTGACAAAAGAACCCTGGAGGATAAGGCTACGATATTTGAATTCTACTTGCACAACTTGGCCTTAACAAACTTGAATGTGTGGGACCCCAATGCAAAGTTGGGGGACTTAGAACTAATGGCCCTAGCATCACAGATGAGTCATGAGGAGGCGAGAGCTAAGGAGGTAAAGAGGGTGTTGGAAAGAGAAGAAAAAGAGCCCCTTTACATCAGAGCAGAATAGATAAATTCAGTGGCTATCATTAGCGCCCACAACATCATCGCCAATGATCCCCATCTTGCACCAAGATACCTAACTACACAAGAGCAAGCAATCACAAATTTTGAGAACACCTTGAGATTCTTGGGAATGAAATCCAACAAGCATGCCAAAGACAATGGGGCACCTTAAGGATCAGGGAGTCTCATTCCCCTGAAAGGATGAGAGATGAACTAGAAAGGACCCCACTGTATAAGAAGGGACTGTAGAGAATCAAAATCAATTGGATTGGCTTGAAACTCAGTCCACCCTTCCTATTGGGTATGCTAGAAGGTAGAAAGGAGGAAGAGGAAAGAAATAAGTGGGAGGAAATAGAGAAGAATGCAGGGTTTTTTCCACAAGAGGAAACTCCATCAACATAGGCCAGGATGTTAGAGAGGCCACAAGAGCTATGAAAGACATGGACATAGACTAAGTTGTTCAGAGGATGAGAAACACTCTGAATAGGGGGTGATGATGAGGCTCATGAATTGGTAAATTATATGGGCCTTAATGCCACTCTCTAGCTTATTAAAATAAAATTTTCTCACATTTCAATACACATTTTATTATATTTTTCTTAGTGAGAAGGGTAAAGTTGAGATGTTATGTCATGTGGCCTAATGTGCATTAATTTCAGGATTTCCAGCAGGTTTTGGCTAATTTAAGTGTAGGAACTCGAAGTAGACAAGAAAGAGGGATTTTAGGAGATTGGATCTCCCTCCTTACCTCCTCAATCACTCGAAGATTCTGCCACTAGATCTCATCATCTTGGAGTTACAAGAAACCAAGCCCATCGAGTTCATTGGCAGCCCAACTAGTGGTAGTTGAAGACAAGTTAATCTCGAGTTTGGTAGAAAAGAATCCCTAATTTTAAGGAAGTTGTTGGTAGCTTTAGTTGTATAAATAAGAAGGCCTAGGGCCTCATTAGGATTTGAATTTTTATTGTAGCCAAGAGGCAATTTCGAGCTTAAGATATTGTGCATGTTATTCTCATGTTATTTTTGACATTTTGGTGATAATGAAAAGGATTTCTTTAATCCATCACTGAGTTGACTCATAGGGATGAATCTCTTGGGTTAGGGCCCAACTCTAACAGTAGAGGTTCCTCTTCTTTTTCGACATGATGCTGAAATTATTTATGTTTTGTTGAATTTGAAAGTGCTTGAATGATTGGTTAGTTTTGCTTTCATTAGTTGGAGAAGTAGATCACTATTATAGTATTGAAAAAAACCTTCAGAAAATCCAGTCGGTGATAGTGGTATCATCCTCATCTCCCTCATGGGATCATGATTTGAGGGCCCCACTCTCATTGCCCCAAAATAGATTTATCTTTTGGTTATTACATAGATTAGGATTTCTTTTCAAGTAGATCATTGTTAATGATTTCTTAGAAGCACCCACAAATGTCATTTTGGTTATTTAAGTTTGTTGTAGATTAGAAATCATTCCATTGCATAGATTTGATCCACTAATAAATCAGTTTATCAAATTCAACTCATCTTTTCCACATTTACATAAAGTTTTGCATAAATGAAGAAATGCATGTGTTGTTGCAGGAGTTTCTAATCTACAGGGAGGAACTCCTTTCACCAGCCTCAGCTAAAGTTTTCTCCACCTCTTACCAA
>APFE030245099.1:3765-14350 GCA_000404065.3 Pinus taeda
TACTCCTGTAAAGGTCAAAAGGCGCGAGTTTCATCTTAAAAAAGTTACTTTTGGTCACTTCTAGAGCATTCTAGAATATTGTTTGACGTGTGTTGAGCGCCTCCAGATGGTTCATGCATCCCCTATGATAGAGGAACTTATCCCATCAAGAGAGGAGCTACCCCAACCAAAAGAGGGAGTATCCCATTGATGTTGGACCTGAATAACTTCCTCTAGAACACTATAATACAGGCATTGGGCCAAAGGAGGGGAGGTTGAAAGCTGAACATTCCAAAGGGTAGATGCTGCTGAATTAGGACTTCCATTGTTGACTTGTGAGGAGAGATCACTATCCTTCCTTGTTGCCATATTGGAAGTGGGTGAGCTTGTCAAAGTAGAGGAAATCTCTTGTTGGACCCTGGGAGGAGCTTGCACAACACCAAGGCTCAGGTTGTAATGGTTCCTTTTTGTTTCCTTAATACAAATAAGTCCATTCTTCTCAATGATTTGTTGTTAATGAATTATTTCATGTACTCCTTGGTCTATATGATGAATATGCTTTGTTTTATGAAATATTCAGGTGTTATGTAATCGTTTGACTGTTAGTGTATGCAGGTCTTAAAGTGAAGGAGGAGCTCATCTGGATCAGCAAGGCTGGACTGCTACAACAAGCGTTGGATTTGAGGTAGGATCGAACAACACTTGGTTTCTCATAGAATAATGTATGTTTAGAGAAGGATTGCTCTTGTTTGTCTTGTTTGTCACTAGAGAGTCGTAGACTCCTAGGGAGGTTAGGTTTGTCCGCAAAAATAACTCTTTCCGCATGACAAGCAAGTGACCTGGCTAAACAGCTCAAGCAACAAAATCAAAATCGATAAGCCAAGAACGTCGAATGAAGTGTGTTGCCTTCCTTTTATAACTTTCGTGGAGCCTTTCTTCCCGCCTTTTCTTCTCTCTCATGCATTTCGTATCATTGGCCTAGGGAGTGCGTATTTCTTATGTGGGTGGTCCCCACATATCATTAACAAAACAAACTAGAATAAAATTAACTTGCCTCTCACTCCTAAGTCTTCTATCAAAAATCAAATGGGCCCCGTCTTCACCAAAATTGGTCCCCGAAATGTAGAAATAAATCTTGTTCCAAAATAATTTAGGAAGGGACATTACAGCCCTCCCCGCCAAAAAATGTTTGTCCTCACGCAATGCTTGAACAAGTACCCTCTCTGATTGTTGATCACCATTGTAACCATCAATATTACCAGGGTCCCAAATGTAACATTGAGTCATCCCCAATCTCAGCATTGTCCTGACATGAAGGAATCCCTCGATACCATGATCCCAAGTCATCATAATCAATGTGAAGCACAACTTGCTCCACTCGCTATCCAACCAAATACAGGTACCAGAAGCCCTCTACACATTAGCAATAAGTAGAGCATCATGATAATGTAGGACTCTTCCCAACTACCCATGAAATTTCCCTACTAAGTAGTCCATCTCATGCACTACAACACTAAACTCTTGAAGATGCAATCCAATCCTGGTGGGATTGAACCCTCGTCTACCTAGGCCTGCCTTGATCTCCTCCTATCAATCACCCAGCCACATCGATGAAGTTCCCCACATCATCAACGAATCACTAAAACCAAATGGAAGATCTGGATGATCCTCCCCTACAGAAACCAACTCACCTTTGCGGGTAGTTGTAATGACCCGCCTATAAATAAAATACGAGTATTATCATACATACGAGACCTCCATATACAGAATTTTAAAGAAATTTAATCTAATGACTACCAACCTTTCTGCTTTGCTGAAAATCTGTCTACTTTGTTGCAATTCTTGTCCGGCTATCATCAGTTAAGGATTTGGGAAAGCGATATTTCTAAGACAGCATTCCGAACACGTTATGGACATTATGAATTCACAGTGGTACCATTTGGGTTGACTAATGCACCAGCAGTATTCATGAACCTTATGAACAACGTTTTTCGCAAATATCTTCATTAATTTGTACAAGTTTTCTTAGATGATATTCTTATCTATTCCAAGAATGAGAAAGAGCATGAAGACCATTTACGAATAGTATTATCTTGCCTCAAAAAACACCAATTATATGGAAAGTTATCCAAGTATTCTTTCTTTCAGAAAAATAAAAATAAATAAATAAATAAATTCATTACTTAGGTCTTATCATATCAGGTGAAGGGATCTCAGTAGACCCTGAGAAAGTAAAGGCAATCATGGAATGGCCAATACCAGAAAATGCACATGAAGTACGAAGCTTTATGGGTTTAGTCGTTTACTACCGAAGATTTGTGGAAGGATTCTCTAAAATCGCAAAGCCAATTACAACTCTTCAACGTAAAGGTGTTAAGTATGAATGGATCGAAGAATGTAATAAAACATTCTCTATACTCAAAAGACTACTGACCAGTGCACCAATCTTAAGAGTCCCGAATATGGACAAATATTTTTCTGTATGTACTGATGCATCCAAGCAAGGATTAGGTGCAGTATTAATGCAGGATAGAGGAGTAATAGCATATGCTTCAAAGAAATTAAAGCCTCATGAAGAACTCTACGCCACTCACGATTTAGAGTTAGCTACTGTAGTACTAGCTTTAAAGATATGGAGACACTATCTAATAGGTCGAAGCTTTACACTTAAAAGCGACCATCAAAGTCTACAGTATTTGTTCACCCAAATAAACTTGAATGCTAGACAAAGACGATGGAATGAATTCCTAAGTGAATATGACTTTGGAATATCATACATTAAAGGAAAAGAAAATGTAGTGGCAGAGGCTTTAAGCAGAAGACTCCAAATATTTTCCCTCATACCTATCAAAGTAGACTTAAGGAAACGAGTACGAGAACATTTCATAAGAGATAGCTGATATTTAAAGGTAATATCTAGTCTTGATAGTAAAAAGCCAAAAGAACCTAAGTTTGAAGGATATGAACTAGAAGATGATGGAATCTTGCAATTTCATAAAAGGATGTATATTCCTGATAATAAGGATCTCCGAGACACCATCTTTAAGGAAGCCCAGAAAGCAGTATATTGTGCACATCCCGGAGTAAAGAAAATGTACATTGATACCAAGAGACTATTCTTCTGGACGGTTATGAAACGTGATATCGTTAAATTCGTTGCAAAATGTTTATGATGTCAACAAGTAAAAGCTGATCATTGTCATCCAGTAGGTCTCGTACAACCTAATGACATTCCTATGACTAAATGGGAAATCATTTCTATGGATTTTATCATTGGGCTACCTCTTACTTCTCAAAGACACAATGCTATTCTAGTGATAGTGGATAAATTAGCGAAAAGCACCCATTTCATTCCCGTAAGAGATACTTACGAAGTCGCTGACGTAACTTGAGTATTCATAAATGAAATTATCAGATTTCATGGAGTACCTAAGAAGATCATATCAGATAGAGACTCACGATTCACTTCAAGATTCTGGACTTGCATGTAGTCAGCCTTAGGAACTCAATTAAATTTGAGTACAGCTTATCATCCTAAGACTGATGGGCAAACAGAAAGGGTAAATCAAGTACTACAAGATATGTTGAGGATGTACGTTATGGATCAACAATCACACTGAGAAAAGTACTTATCCTTGGTCGAATTTGCATACAGTAACAACTACCACGGTTCAATCGAAATGCTTCCATTTGAAGCATTATACGGCAGACCTTGTAGAACACTGTTAAGTTGGGATAGGTTAGAAGATAGGGTGATAATAGGGCTAGAATTAATCCAAGAGATGGAGGAACAGGTAAAACAAATTAGACAACAGTTAAAAGAAACACAGGATAGACAAAAGAGTTATGCTGATACCCACAGAACTGATAGAAAATATGAAGTAGGGGATCAGGTTTTTTTTCCGCATCAAACCAAATAAAAGCACTATCCGATTCGGAAAAGGGACAAAGATGTCACCCCGATTTATCGGACCATTTAAAGTCATGGAAAGAGTTGGACCTATCGTCTTGCACTGCCACCTCACTTGCATAAAGTTCATAATGTATTTCATGTATCTATATTAAGGCATTACATCGCTGCTAAGTTGCACGAAACGGGGAAACGGAAACGAGTTTCCGAAACGGGAATCGATACGAAACGCGACCTCCCCAAATTTGAGGAAACAGGGAAACGCGATATATATATATATATATAAATATATATATATATTATATATATAATATTTAAAATATTTAAAAATATTATATATATGATGCAATCATAAAACATTAAACTATAAAAAATTATAAACCACCTAAACCCTAAAAAAAATTAGAACCCACCCTAAACCCTAAAAAAATTAGAAACCACCCTAAACCCTAAAAAAATTATAAAACAATTAAAAAAAAAAATATTAAAAAAAATTAAAAAAAATAAATCATCTTTTTTGGAAACGTGGGGCTGTACGGCCGTGAAACGCGTTTCCGGCCGTACCACCCACTTTTCCGTTTCGGGAAACGAGGTGGTATGGCCGGAAACGCGTTTCACGGCCGTATGGTACGCGGAAACGCGTTTCGTTTCCGTTTCCGGCCGGAAACGGGCCCCCCCCCAGCGTTTCCTGCAACATAGCATCGCTGACAAATCTCATAACATTCAATGGAAGGAACTACAGGTATCGGACGAAGGAATCATATCGGTCGAACCATTACGTATACTAGAACGTAGGGTTCAACAGCTCAGGAATTGTATGGTAAACCAAGTTAAGGTCCAATGGGACAAGTACAGTCTTGAATCGGCTACTTGAGAAGATACAAAAATCATATGTCAAAAATACCCCAACTTGTGTCAATTTTGAAGAACTTTAAGCCATATTTTGAATATCTTTGCTTTACTTTAAATCAGATACTCAAAACCATTTTTGGAAGAAAGTTTATGTTACCTGCTTAATTCTACTGGTACGCGGATACCAAGATGAAATATGTTATTTAAATTTACCTTACTAAGTTATGAATACTAAGATGAAGTTCAATATTTGATTAACTTTGTTATAAAATCTAAATCCAATTATGCTATGAATTAAGATATTATAAATTTTACTTCATTTATGCATATTGATATGATTAATGAGATAGAAATGAAAGAATGATTACAATTTCAATATGAAAGCCAATAACATGAGTAGGACATGACCAAGTATGTTATACTATAGATAACAATATGTATGAGCTATACATAAACTGTTTATTTTATAAATATTGATGCATATGTTATAATATATGGATAAGTGTTTATATGGCTGGTTACCAAAACGGCCACGTGATGACAAAAACATCAGTACAATTAAGACTCAATAAGGTTCCATGAAAGAACATTAACTCAGATCCCACGAGGAGGGGTGAAGGTATTGCCCACCGTTGATCCTCCAAAAAAAAAAACCTCGAGTCATTGGAGGACTGTGCAAATCACGCTCCCCTAGACGAGTGATGATGACTACCTATTGGGCAATCAGGTTGATATAATCAACGCTGACACCCTTGAGAATCTACGAATGGTTAATCAGTATAGCTGACACCATGGCATACTCTATTAGAGGACGGATAAGATGGAAGCGAAAGAGATTAGGAAGGATAGGATGATTTTAGAGTAGCTTGAAAAGTCAACCAGGGCAGAACATGAATATTATAGTTGTAAAATCTCAAAATATTTAAGAAAACACAATTTTAAATACCTATATAAAATAAAATATAAGAACTTATATACCCACATTAATCACTAATATATTTTAGTAACCCTAACTTTGGGACGAAGTTTTTGGAAGGAAGGATGTATGTAATGACTTGCCTATAAATAAAATACGAGTATTAGCATACATACGAGACATCCATACGATAGCTACATATGCATGGACCCGCATGTATCGCACTATATGTAAACTAATTACTAAGGAGGAGATATAAATTAAGGTAATAAATTAATACCTTACCAGAGTATCATATATATGATAAGTCCTTAAAACCAACAGAAAATATTGATTTTAAAAATATAGATTAAAATTTACAATTTAAAAATTAAATAAAATTATAATTAAAATTATAAATTTAATTAATTCATTAAAAAAAAACCTATTAAATCAAACTATGTATTCAAATAAAAATCAACGAAATCAAATAAGATTCGATTTCATAAAAGTTACATGTAACCAAAATATTGACATGAAGAAGAAAAGAAGGCGGTGAATTGAAAGAGCAGAGTTGAGAACAATTTTGGATATTGTAGTACAGTTATGAAGGAAACTTGAGTCTTGATTATACTGATGTTTTTGGGCACGAGGGAATCAAATTGCTTCAATTGAAATCTTTTTGAGACTGAGTACCTAGGTTGTACTCAGTTCGGCAAAGTGGTTTTTGGTCGTTCTGGTGACACAGCTGGTCAAGAATTGCAGCAGAGCAGACACATTTTCAGCAGAGGCAGACATCCGGACAAGAATTGCAACAGAGTAGACAGATTTTTAGCAAAGCAGAAAGGTTGGTAGTCATTAGATTAAATTTCTTTAAAATTATATATTTAATATTTCATGTTCTGTTATTCAGAAATTATCTTGAGGTACAGGTTCTTACAGTAATTAAACTACTCAAGCCTGTTATGCCAGAATCTCTTGCCTGTCACAGAAGGAACCTATCCTGCTAACATCATGACACTCTGGTCATGGCTGACTGCCTAGCATGCTCGTACCAGAGCCTCCTCTCCCATAACTCTCGGCCATAATTTGTGCGATGATCAAGGCTAGGCCAATCTTGCCAAAGCGACTCAATAGTGTCAGCGCCGATCACTCCATGGCTCGCCCCAATCCTGAGCAACAATCTACCTCGTCCTATGGTGAGGGCTTCAGTGATCCCCCATGTGTCTGCTTGTGAATGAATCAGTCCACCTGTTATCCCAACCATGCTCATTGAGGAGTGGAGCATCCCACCAATCCACTAGATCCCTGGATCCCATAACCATACTGGAGGTCCACAACCCCCAATCCTCTCTGCCTATCGTTGTGATATGCTACTAGTTGTTGGGACCCCTTTGTGCCCCGTCTTTGCCTCCTGTAGGTATCCAATAGGTAGGCACCGAGCATCAAGAACCTGTGTCGCGAATATCCAACTACCATGTGCCTACCAAATCACACAGCAAGATCTGCTATCCTAGCTCCTGATGATGTGCTCAGGTACTGCCGTAAGCCTAAGCATCATCCTGCCAACAAGGACTCCCGTCCTCCGCACCTCACGCTCACCTAACACCTCGAGCTATCCAACTGAAAAAGCACCATGTAACTCCCTCTCGGTCACCTCGCCAAGTGTGAGCCTAGGGGTGGAACATATGCTACCTCGACAATCAACCATGCCATCCCTAAGCCTATAACCGTCAACTCATGCACCTACCAAGTGTCTCAACTGGAGAGTCTCCTCTTAGCCCATGACACGCAGCGTCTCATCCAACTGCCTAGGGTGAGCCTCCCATGCCCTACTGCTTGAATGGAGAGTGTCAAAGGGCAACAGCCAAACCCTCTGCGACTGTAAGCAACACTGGAGGATAATGGGTGGGTATGTCCCAAAGAGTACGATCAAGAGTCTGTCAGAATTCTCAAGAGTAATCCTATGTATGACCCTCTCTCCGCCTTGGATATGTTAATAACCCCTTCAAGGCCCTACCTCCACTAAACATGGTGTCCCCAGATGCTCAATAATGTCCTCATTGATCCTAGGTGAGTTGCGTCCAATGGTACACATACTATCCCTGTCCATAAGTCTCCCTAGAGGCAACGCTCCAAGAGCCCGTTGCGTCGCATCATGTGTCACTACATACCACCAAGTACCATCACACTCCTCGACATGCCATTGTACGTCGCAACCTGTCCATGTACACCACTGGATACCCCTAGCTACAGCTTATACCACCCTGTGTCGTGCCTGTGTAACTCCCCACACGTCCTCAATGCAATGTGAATCACTCCTACCCCACAGTGTAAACCGACATGCTGTGGTATACCACCATGCATCTCCATGCTCCTCTACAAGCCACTACTTCTCACTGCATAGCCCTGTACACCACTGGTTGTTATGGCCTAGAATTGGGTCTGTATCCATCAGGCCACATCCCTCTATATAATGTTGGACGCTACAACCTGACTCTGTGCAGTCTTGTGTACCACTGCCTACTGTCATACCACCCTATAACATATGGTATCCTGCATGTGCCAAAGTTTCTACCACTCTGCTAGTGACCCCACCTAAGCACCCTAACTACACTCCTGCTAGAGGGGATATCTCTGTTGTGTCGATCCTCTATGACCCCTGAGTCCTAAACCTCAATGGGAGAACATCGTCTCCATACAATATCCGGCTTGGTGGCCTACCCATCCACATGCTCCAACCAGCTCCTGCCATAGAATGTTAATCATCTTGTGCCCCCATGCGCAACCAACATGCCAAAACAACCAATGGAGTATGCTCACAAACCACCTGGCCACTAATGCCGACTGGAACTCCCAAAGGAATGCATGCGCTCAGGCACTGGGTTGACTACCTCAT
This sequence comes from Pinus taeda, assembly GCA_000404065.3. Lineage (NCBI taxonomy): Eukaryota > Viridiplantae > Streptophyta > Pinopsida > Pinales > Pinaceae > Pinus > Pinus taeda. Next base: position 12,301 of record APFE030245099.1, read on the forward strand.
CAATGCCACAGCCATCCCACATGTCTGATATCGGATAGGAAGCTCTACCTGGATCCCAATGCCAACCTGGGCCTCCAGTACCCTCAATGTCTAAAAGCTCCCATTGAGCTTCACTCTGTACTACGACCATCTCCATGAATCTAGCCCACTCCACTGGATACCAACTCAAAATCACTCACCATCCAAGCCCAAGAGAAGAATCGAATGCACAAACTCCAGCACATAGAACAAGCCCTCCATCCTGCGAGTGTTGCACCCTACGCAACTCATGTCGCCTCAACTCACCATCCTGGTCAACACAAAATTTATCTGGGGGTCTCTACATCTCTTTCTCTGTGGTGCAAAGGTAGTCTAGCAATGTTGTAAGCCCCATCTATATAAGCCCAAAGATGTGAAAATTTATGAATCTAGCACATCAAAAACCCCTACTGCATTTTTTGGTTTACTATCTCTTACTTGTTCTTTGTATTAACAAGTTATTTACTTACATAAACATCGAAGTAAACACAAATGCAGCCTTCACAAATATACAGATCAACAATTGAAATAAACTAAGACAACACAAGGGACACTGTTATTTTCGGACAATCGTCCCAGGAAAAACCCAATGTGGGAAAACTGGTGCGGCATATATGAGGGTTTTATTATTAAGCAGATTTATGAATACAACTAGGCTGCCAAAAATGGCTCACCCTTCAGAGAATATCCTTGGCAGGAATACCTCTATCCAAAGACAGATATTCCGGTTGATCAACAACCGGATGAACAATCCCACAATGACTCTGGTTGTTCCTTGTGTTGGACAGCAAAAACTACTCCACGCACTCGTCTGGAACTGCGTCACCCTCTTTGAAACTGCGTCACCCTCTTTGGCTTTGCGCCAGCTAATCAACTCTCAGTCTGTCCCATTGAATCACCTCAACGCAACCTCTGAAGCTCATTGTGTCCTCTGCGTCAGCCTCAACGGCCTCTGCGTCAGCTTCTTTGACCCTCTGTGTCCTCTACGCTGGCCTCCTTAACCTCTGCGTCAACCCTTGTTGCCTCTGTGTCAGCCCTTCTAGGCTTTGCGCTACCTCTTCCGGCACTCTGTTGCCTCTTTGATATGTATCCTTCAGCCTTGGATCGAAATCCTTTTGTTGAACTACCCCTCGCTAAAACTGATCACTCACTCGATTTCATCAACAAACCCAGCCCCAGAAAATTGAATTCTTGATCTCTCTTGGTGTGTCTCCAATTGACCCTCAAGCCTCCTCTTATACTTTTCCTGTTAACGATTCAACGGCCGAAATTAAGTCCCTAATCAATGGCTAATATTAGACCTGGCTTGATCCTCGCCTCTTAGAACTTTCTCACCCGTTTTATATTAATATGTTGAAATTTGGTACCGGAGGACAGGTGGTTCCCTTAGGCTTTGATCTTTGGCCTAGGGAAAAGTGTCCAAAAGATTTTAATTTTTCTCCTAAAGTGACTTTATAATTTTTATAAAGTTAAAATCTAATTTAAAAGTGACTTTAAGTGATAAAGTTACTAAGTCTAATTTTAAAGTGACTTTTATAAAGTCAATGAAAAATTAGAAAGGAAAAGTGACTTTGGAAATAAATGACTAAGTGGGTCTTTATTAAAGTGGGGTGAATTAAAAAATAGAAAGTGAGATTTAAATGTGCATTTAATCTCAGCCATTGATCTAAATCTATTTCAGCCATTGGATTTAGAGATCACCCAAAAGTCACTTGGATCACCCAAAAGTCACTTGGAGTTATATTAAAGGAGGAAAAGGAGGAAAAGATCACATTCGATTCAATTCTTTCATGAGCAGATTGAGAGAAGGAGAGCAAGAGAGCAAGGGAGATTTCTGGACAGTGAGCTGCGGAGTATCAGCAGCGGAGTTTCAGCAACGGAGTAACAACAGCGAAGTTTCGGCAGGGTAGTTTTTCAGCAAGGCTGAGATAAGTTGTAAAAGTTTGCTTGCTGATTTTTGCTGAATATTTCTCTTACTGTAAAAAGACATTTTTCAGAAATAAAGAAGAGCTCTCAAACTGGTTTTCCCCAA
>APFE030245099.1:14360-30083 GCA_000404065.3 Pinus taeda
AAAAAGACATTTTTCAGAAATAAAGAAGAGCTCTCAAACTGGTTTTCCCCAAGAGTTGTAGGGGGTTTTTCCAAGGTCACATTGACGAAAAATATCAGTGTTTTAATGTGCTTTAATGGCTGTTTATTACTGCTGATTTTTATTTCTGCAATTTCCAGCATTCTGTAAAATTTCCAGAATTTGTGTTTTCAGCAAAATTTATTTTTTTCAGCTTGTTGAATGTATGGTTATGGGAAAGGGCATTTAACTACATGGGAGAAATAAGGAGAAACTAAAAAACGGGGTGGGAAAATAGAAATTTTTAACACCTTTTTCTTTCATTTTTAGGATTTGTCTACTACAATAGACCAGACAATATTTATGTCTGAGGTTTTACCAAGATTATTTGAGTTGTTCGCAACTTTGGGGGTTGTAGTGGCTGGAGTAGGCTTGGGATTCATAGAAGCAACTGGGGTACTACCAAATGGATAAGCCACAGAGCCAATGACACCATATATGGGTGTTGAATATGCAGGTTTCGAGGATGCAAGATTACTTGAAGGTCACAGGGAATCAGGTAACAATTTGTACAACGTGCGAGATTGTGAGTAAACAATTTCCAAATACTAGGCTCGGGTGATGGCTTGTTCCTTAGTTCCACAACCACCCATGGATATGTCTCAAGCAATAGGGGAAATGAATGATTTAGTGAACCATTCCGTCAAAATCGGATTTGAAATTTCAAATTTGATGAGACGACGTCTATGTTTCCATTCTTGTATATGGTCGGAGATATGGGTGGCTGTCGTCTACTTCAAATATGTAAAGAGATGAGTTCTAGTCTCATACCGAATAGGAAATTGGAAATGGGTAAGGAAATCCATGGCTATAGAATTGAAATCTTGAAAAATACCTCGAGGGAGCTTGATATACCACTTAGTTGTAGGGCCCATCAATGTGCGTTGGAAAAGACATAACCGAATTGAATCATCAACCCAAGAGTTAGAAGAACACCAAAGGTGGTAAGTCATGACATGTGTCTGAGGGTCTTCTCCATATTTACCTTCAAACTTAGGACAATCACTTGGTATTTTAGTCAACACTGGAGGCCAATACGATGAATGTAGCATTGGGTAATTTGTAAGTCGTGACACATCTGACAATTCAAACATTTCCAAGAACAATAGTTGTGGATTATATGGGGTATAATGTCTCTAGTATGCACCAAATTGAGTATTCCAACCTTGCTAAGGTTGGGTCAACCCCCATTGTGGTGGTTTTTGACCATAAGGAGGTTGAAATAAACTTGACACATGTTGGTAAAGACCAATGGGATGTATGGAGTCTGCGAATCAAACTGACCATATTGTTGTTGGAAAGGTATCTGCTGCAACTGTAAGAATGGAACCTGTGGCTGCAATTGTTGATGAGGTCTTTGCTATGATTGAAAAGGAATTTGTGGTTGTGGCTGCTGGTAAGGTCCATGTTAGGACAAGAAGAAACATGTGGTTGCAGGTGTGGATGTTGATAAGGTCCTTGTTATGATTCAAATGGAACCTGTGGTTGTGGCTACTAGTAAGGTCCCTATTAGGATTAAAAAGAAGCATGTGGTTGCGGCTGCTGGTATGGTCCATGTTGGGATTGGAAAGAAACCTATGGTCGTGGCTGCTGGTAAGGTCCTTGCTGGGGTTGGAAAGGAACTTGTGACCGCGACTACTGGTCAAGTACCTGCTGTAGTTGGACAGGAACTTATGGTTGTAGATGAAGATTAATAGTCCAAGCAGGATGTGAAGGATTGGGGCCATATTGCATTTGGGGACTTTCCTGTTGATTGGGAGGAATTCCCGATAGTGGACTTTGGGGTTGTTGAGAGCCAATAGGAATATATGGCTATTGGTAGGAATGTTGAGTCAAGGGGACTTGATGACATTGAAAAGAGGTCCTCATGATAGTATCTGATATAGATAGAACTGGCGTTCCACCTAGGTTAGAAATAGCACTAGTGGGTTGATTTACTCCTGATGTGGGAGGGGGGGGGTGCATAGTTTCCACTAGAAGAAGGAGGTATGTAGGTTGGAGGTAGTTTCCCCCCAGATGGTGGGATAGATGAACTTGTAGGTTGTCCACTCAGAGCAGGGACTGAGGCTACAGTGGCTACAGTAGAAGGGCAGAATGATGAAGACGAACATTTGTTTCATCTACCGTAACTGTAGGTTGAGAAGTCAATGCAGGTTGGGTAGAGGTCTACGCAAGTGCTAGTATGTTTGGAACAAATGAGCTAGTAGTAGGAGTGACACTATATGACCAAATGGGGTTATGAAAAAGTGAAGTTGCACCAAAAGTATTGGAAACGATGTCGGTGAGAGAGTTATAAACCGGTGGGACCAAGGGTGCACTATAAGCAGGACGTGCACTTGGCCCACTCGTCAGATTGTAGGGAGCGGAAACATAATGGAAGGTTTCAAGAAGGAGTGATATAGGCTCAACATCAACACCTAGAACATGGGTTCCAAAGGTTTCCAAAGGAACACCCAAGGGTGTTGACACTACAGGTGGGTTACCACTATCTGTCGCCATGTTTGGGAACAGTTCTCGAATCATATCTTGAGGCGCTCTAAGAGAAGGATCCAAATGTATGTTAGGAGTATCAATAGGACTATACGGATGTGGAAGTGATAAATACAAAGGATCTGGATCAAAGAGTTGATGGGAGGAAAAAGCAAGAACTATGAAGTAGGTTGAGGTAGATAGAGGAGAGTCCTAAGATGAAGTCATGTTAGCAGTGATAGGACTTTATAACGCAATAAGTTATCAACAGGGGTCACTAGTTATGCAAAATGCGTTGATCCTGAAAAAACAATGTTTTTCACAATTTCTTCAAAATGATTCTAAAACAATTTTTCTTCCTTTTCTTCAGGGATATTCTTTTGATAACCACAAACATGTTTCATGGTGAATACATTGTTTGTGACAAATTTCATCATTTTGCGACACTTGTGGCATCAACGACAGATAGTGCAACACTTCAGGGTACAATATTGGGAGAGTGACATAATTACCTATGGATGGATAGTAACCCATAGGGGACTCCAAAAATATACTCGATGATATGTGGGAGTGTAGTCCATAGTAGTGTCTAATGCGTAATTGTTTGATGAGAGCGTCCCCAAATACTTATGATGTGTGGAGCGTCATCCAATATACTCGAAGGTACATGGAGAACGATCATATGCACTTCTGTACATGGAATGGGATTTCACCACTGGGATGAAACGCTAGAAAACAACGACAACTCCTACATTTAACAACGCCGGAACACGTCTCTAGCCTAGACCTATAGATGTTTTCATTAATGTTCAAAATGCTCTTTTGGTTAATTGAGATACATTTTAAAGTTAATCTTGAATTATGTTTCGGTTTCAAGGCTCAAAAATCGATGTCACCTGAGCACACCTACAACACAACTAATATGAAAAAATGACTCTTTTCCTTCTTCACCTGTTAGGTCTTCTTCCCCTTCTTCCTCTTCGTCTGGTGAAAGCCTGCAAGTTAGTAACCAAGTGGATAAGAAGAAGAAGAAAAGGAAGATTAAGAAGAAAAAAAAAAAGCAGGTGGACAAGCAATTAGTCATTGCTATGGATGCAACTAGTATGTAGAAACCTTCCAATCAGCCTCACAAAGTTAAATTCCCTTGCATGCTTTGTAAGGGTGACCACCTTCTTAGAGATTGTCCTGGTATTCCTAAGATATTGGAAGTTTGGTCTACAAGCTCACATAGTCATTTGTGGAGATCATGTAGGTGACAAACCCTCAACTAGTGATAGTAAGGTTCATGGGAAAAAGGGTTAAGTCAAATTTCCCTGTAATTTATGTGAAGGGAATCATCCTATTCACCTTATTCCTTGTATTGATGAAGCCTCAAAAGTGTTGGACAAATTTACAACTTCTCAGCCTCGTCTTCTGACTAGTTACCAAAATATTTCCCCTAATCCTCCACTAGTTGATCAAGTGATTGATCAAAATTCATCTCTACTGATTGACCGGTCTTAACTATGTCGGGCTTCACAAAAGCCTTTATTGTGGAATGTGATGCCTCAGGAAATGGAATTGGTGTTGTTTTAATGCAAGAAGAAAGACCCATTTCTTTCGAAAGTCATCCAATCAAAGGAAAGTATTTACACAAAGCTATTAATGAGAAGGAAATGTTGGCAATACTACATGCACTTAAGAAATGGTGACCCTGCCTAATGGGAAGACACTTCAAGGTGAAAATGGATCATGATACCCTTAAATACTTTTAGAACAAAGATTATCTTCAGAAGAGGAACAAAAATGGGTCACAAAGATGTTGGGTTATGACTTTGAAATCATCTACAAAAAAGGGAAGCAAAATGTTGTGGCAGATGCACTCTCAAGAAAGGACGAGGATATGAAAGCATTGCATTGCGCCATTTCTATTATCCAACCAAATTAGATAAATGAAGCAAGGGATGAATGGAAGAATGACGAAGAAGTGTTGGCATTCATTCAAAAGTTACAACAAGATCCCATTACATCTGATACATTTAGCTGAAAAAATGATTTGTTATGGTACAAATATCACTTATAACTATGTAAGAATTCCCAATTCGAACAAAAGATTTTATGGAACTGCACACTTCTCCTTTATTAGGGCACTCAGGATTTTTAAAAACTTACCACAGGGTTAAGAAGATTTTTTTTTGGGATGCCCTTAAATTGGATATTCAAAATTTTGTGGTGAAATGTTTGGTTTGCCAACAAAATAAAATTGAAAGAATTAAGACCCTAGGTCTATTACAACCTTTATCCATTCCAATCCAACGTTAGGAGGAGGTTTCAATGGACTTTATCACAGGTTTACCCAAGTCCGAAGGAAAGAGTATCATCATGGTGGTAGTTGACAGACTTACCAAGTATGCACACTTTTGTGCATTATCTCACCCATTTAAATCCAATACAGTTTCTACTGCATTTGTGGAAACAATTCAAAAGCCACATGGAAACCCAAAGATTATTGTAAGTGGTAGAGATCCCATTTTCATTGGAAATTTTTGGACAAAATTGTTTTCTTGTCTTAGTACTTAGTTAACTCATAACTCATCTTATCATCCTCAATCTGATGGGAAAACTGAGATAGTAAATAAATGTTTGGAAGTATATCTTCATTCCTTTGTCTTTGATAAACAAAAACAATGGGTCAAATGGTTGCCTCTAGTTGAATGGTAGTATAACACTTCCTTCCATACTTCAACAAAAATGACCCTATTTATGGCACTTTATGGATATCATCCATCATCCCTCACATCATATTTAAGAGAATATTATAAGGTTCAAGCAATGGAAGATCACATTGAGCATCAACAGCAAGTTCTCCAACTCTTAAAATATAACCTCACTTTGGCACGGAATAGAATGAAACAACAAGCAGATCAACATCGCAGCAAAAATAATTTTTGATGTAGGTGACTGGATATTCCTACAACTACAACCATATAAACATGTGTCCCTCAAGAAAGCTAAGAAGTATAATAAATTATCACCAAATTATTATGGTCCATACAAGGTGTTGCAAAATATTGGTGCTATGGCATACAAATTGGAGCTTCCTACAGCTTCTCGAGTGCACCCAGATCTCCATGTTTCATGTTTAAAGAAGGTTATAGGTGACAGGGTCCCAGTTCAAACAATATTTCCAGAACTTGACGAGGAAGGAAAAATCATATTCGAAACTGAAGCAGTCATAGAAACAAGAACTCGACATCTACGAAATCGATCATTTTCAGAGTATCTCTTCAAGTGGAAGAACTTACCCCTGAAGATTCAACATCGGAGGATGATAATTTTATACAGAAGCATCTATAACTACTCAAGTTTTGAGGAAAAAAATTATTTGAAGGATAGAGGCATGTTAGCTCCCTATAATGCTAGTGATTCCCCGATTACTATTGTCATTGTAGCCCTTATTGTTATTATTGTGCCCCTATTGTCCCCATATTGTTATTAATGTGCCCCATAGAAGCCCACTATTATTATTGTTGTGCCCTTATATTATTATTGTTATGTTGGCTTTGATTATATTGTGACCCCTTAGAATCCTAATATAGAAAGGAGGTTTGGTCATTTGTATCATCCAAGAATTGTTCATTTGTGTAATGTAAAGAGGTTTCCCCCTCGAAGAGGCTGATTTCTAAGTTTTTGATCTATCTTTTCTATCTTTTTGTGAGCTAGTTTCATAATAGATTTTCCTGATAAAAGTCGCACGGGCAACACTAGGACTGTATAATGCAACAAGTTATTAGCATAGGTCACTAGATATGAAAAACATGTTGATCATGAAAAACAAGGTTTTTGACAAATTGTTCAGAATTCTTCTAAGGCAAGTTTTCTTCCTTTTCTTCAGGGATATTCTTCTGATAACCACAAACATGTTTAATGGTGCATACATTATTTGTGACGACTTTCATCATTTTTCAACACTTGTGACATCGATGACGCATAGTACGACACTTCAGGATATGGGACTGGGAGTGTGAAAAAATATTGTATAACATACCCTAAAGGGAATATTCGAATCTCAATCCATAGAATGAAATCATGTTGGCTCTAAAGTATGATACTGCAAATTTGATTTCTTGTGCAAAAGACAAACCCATATTCTCCTCTTCTATAGTGAGTTCAGCTTCAATACCACATAGAAATTCCTTGTAGATTCAAACTTAAGATTATAATATACTAAAACAAGTGATTTGAATCTAATCTACTCATCAGTGAAAACAATAAACGATCGTTGAAATCACGAAGCATAAAAGAGAAATAATTCAATCATACATAATATTTTTCTAGGGAAAGCCATAGCTAAAAACCCATGTTATCTGTATATTGCATTAATAATCGAATATGGGAAGATTACAATGTTTTGCTCAATCCTGAGCAACCTCTTCACTATCTCAATCTATCTCATTGCTTCCCAGACAAGGTCAAGCCAATAATTAACCAATTCTGTTGCCTTCCAAGCTCCCATTTCCTTGCAGAGTTTCCTACAGAATTATCCTATATTTAATTGGGAAAATCCACAAATGTGAATTGCACAATCCTCATAGGCCTCCATATGATTGCAAGAACTACCTATGCAATTAAGATGATTGTACAACTGATAGTACACTATCCCTAAACTCCAATCTCAACTGGGTCTTTCTATGATCTAACATGCATGAGTTAATTATGAGTGAATATTTAGTTTACTAGTTGATCAGTGCTGGTTACACCCCACTACTAGATCTCCCACTAATTCCTCCATCAATTGGAACTAATTTAACTGAATTTCACTCAGTTTAACTGAATTAAATAATTACATCTCAAAATAAACTCAATCAAAGCTCCTAAAAAATAGGAGACACTATACATGACTCTAGTTAGACCCTCAACTCAAATTAATTAAGCCAACTAAGTCAAAATTAACTTAGTTAGCTATTAAAAGTTTTCATGAGATGTGGAATTACAATTTCATTCCTAATTTAATTCAAGGACAAATTAAATTAGAATTTTCTTGTTGCATTTTCAACAGTGGCTTAAATTTCAAATTAAGACTCTAGCACAATATGGTTCACTACCTTTCCAAGATTACAAATAGTTCATTAAATCTTGTCATATATCTAGTGTGGAGGACAAAGCTAAGATGGCATAATTCTATATGCACAACCTCATATTGATTAATATGAAATTTGGTATCCCATTTCTAGGATGGGAGATGTGCAACTGATGACATCATCATTTGTCTCTTAATTGACTCCTAAGGAAGCAAGGATTGAAGAGGAAAAAATGGTTATATCTAGGGAAACTCATGAACCCCTATGAATTAGAGCAGAATTGAGAGCCCCTAACCTTGTCATCAACAACCATAGGATCATCTCTAAATACCCCATATTGGCATCACTATACATAGAAATATAGGAACAACCCATCCTGCACTTTCAAGACATTTTTAGGTTTTTAGGAACCAAGACTTTGCAGGCTTGTCAGAGGAGATGGAACTCCTTACCACATAGCTTAAAAATCAGAGACTATCACTTTCTAGAGATATTGAGGAATGCTTTGGAGAAGACACCCTTATATAAGAGAATAGTTCAAATACTGAAGGTCAACTAGATTGGGATTAATTTCAACCCTCCTTTGCTACTAGGTCTACAAGAAAGAAAAGAAAACATAGAAGAGCAACAAGAATGGGAAGAGATAAATAAAAATGTAGGGTTCCACCCTTAAGAAGGAACTTCATTAAAGATACCTTGGGATGTCAAGGCTACCACCAGGGCTATGCATGAAATGCAATTAAGTGGTTGAGTTGCTCAAAGGGTGAGAAGCATCTTTAGTAGAAGGTGATGATGGGCCTCAATAACATGTATGTAAAAAGGTCCGTATAGTCATCCTTCAACATACATTTACCTCTCTCCTTACATTGGATAACACCTTTTTTATTATAATGTGTGTATTAGGAAGATTAAAGGATGTTGATCATATCTTGTGGTCTAACATGATTAAATATGCAGGAAAATGGTACATTTATTATGCAGAAGTATGTTGGAGAAAGCTGGAGGAGATGTAGAAGGCATTTCCATTAAATTTACTCACCTACAACTTAACTTGGTCCCCATATCTACCCACATACAATTCGAGGATCTATTGAACAACTAATGCACTCAAGGATTAAGAGGATCTCATGGAGCTAGATACACCTTTATAGTGATTTGGAGGTAAGAAACCCTCCTTCTAAGGAGGTTTACCCTCAACCATTTTTGTAGAAATAAATAAGCCCAAGGGCTCAATAGGATTCAAGCTTTTAGAGAAGAGTAGTGACTGTTACAACTAGGAAGCTTGTACTTGTCATTTTCATGTCCATGTACTTGAGCGCTTTTTGAGATCAATGAGAATTCTTGTATTGTCTTAAATTTAAGTGTGTTCTATAGGGCCCAGTTCCCTTAGGTAAAGGCCCATCCCAAGCACTCTAGTCTCTCTCCTTTGTACATTTTATCACACATCTTTCTTTTCTGTATTTAGGTTAGCAATATTTCCATTTTGCAAGTTTTGTTTATATGAATATTTCTTTTTTTTTAAGAAGAGTTTTAGCGTAAATCACATGTAGAAAACCTTTGTCAACGCGTTTCGAACCAACTAGGTTCATCGTCAGGACAAGTTGAGGAGTCAGATCATAGTTGCGAGTTAAATAGGGAGAGGAGCTTTTCCAAATGGCTAGATGTGACCATTAACGGTTATAAAAACGGATAAATAATATTCTAATGTTAATTGAGGGTCAATAGTAATATAATATAGAGTCAAAGTAACTCATTATATTTGTAATAAATAATTCAATAATTTATATAATATAATATATTAATAATTAGAATCTTGTACCATTTATTTTTATTTTTAAAAATTCAATAATCTATTATATTAAAATATTATATTTTGATGTTATCTATTATTTATAAATTTTTTTGGTAATTATTTTTTAATTATTTAAGTTCAAGTCAATCGGAGTTATGAAGGGTCTCCCATTTTTATTAAAAATTTTAATTTTTTAATTATTCTTTTTAAATATATTTAATATATTAAAAATCAAGTCAGTAAAATGATAATTTACTCTTTTTCTTTTTCTTGAAATAATGAAAATTTAAATGAATTAATAATTATTTTTATTTGTTAGATAAATTTTTTTTTTTATGTGTTAGTTAAAAACTAATAAATAATAATAATTTTGGATTAAGGTAAGGGTAAAGAACATAAAATTAAAAATTATAAGAGAAGTCGTCTAATAGATCTAGGGAGGATAATATTAAGATCTTAATGATAAGGTGCTATTAATAAAAATAATAGAATGAGAGTCAAAAAACTAAAAACAACATGGTCAAGAACATGACCAAAAATTAACCAAAGGAGAAACCAAGAGGATGGAGAAGGATACAGGATAAAAAAGGGGAAAAATACGGGGAAACCTAGAAAGCTAGAAAAGGTCAAACAAGGGAGGAGGGGGAGGAAGGGGAAGGATAGACTAGGAAGAAAGGACAGGGATCCAGCAACTACTAATCTTCTAGTCGTCATCTCTATTGAGATTGTTCAGGCTCCTTTCAATTTCAATGGCTTCCCTGAATTTACAGTGCTCGAACTGCGAAACCTTGGCAATAACCTTGGACTCCTCAATACAAACCTGATGCTTGGTCTTTCCCGCATGCTCTGCTAATGCTAAAGACTTGGTTCTCCCATGCCTTAGGTCAATTGCATGTTCGTTGATCCTTTGATGGATGGAGCACCCTGTTTCCCCAATATAAGGGTTCCCACAAGAACAAAGAATCATGTAAGCACCCTTCATGTCCTTAGGGTCAACCAGATCCTTCACTGATCTGAGCGATTTACGAATGGTATTGAGGGGCCTAAAGGTTGAGGTAATATTATACTTCTTAAGAATCTTGTTAGCGCTCAAATCTGCCTTAGGCTGAAATAAGGAAAGACTCAAGGCCACATCAAACCACGCTCAGCCTCGTAACTAGCCCTAAGAGAATAGGAGAGGGCTATCTCCGGGTCACACTCGACAAAAAATAATCGAAAAGGCTCGAGATCACCGAATTGATGACTGATTTTAGGCTAGGTATTAAGTACAAAGAGTTTAGAATTGGTTTTTTATGATTTTGTTGAAATCAAGGGAAAGGCGATTTTGGGTGCGGGGATGAGGCACAGTTTTTGCAGATGTCCACTTGGGGCAAGATAAGCAATTGTTTCGATGCCTTAAAGTAGGTGAGATGGATAGATCAAATCGGTGAGAGGCTAAGGAGAGCAAGAGGTCTCAAGGATTCTCCTTAAACTGAAGAAATCATAGAATATTAAACAAATTTAAAGGCAGAGCATATCAATTTCATGGATTTTAACTTAACATTTCATTTTCTTAATAAGAGAAGATTCATAGATTTAGCACATTACACAACTTACAAGTACTGAGAAAACACCATCAGACATAAAGCCCTTGATCAAATAGTGCTGCAAAACCCTGGTCTTTCCTTTGCCAAAAATGCTGATAAGATATGTACAATATAGTCTCAAAACTATCCCAAGAGTCCAACCCTGAAAATGACTAAGAAAATACATAATATAGACAAGCTAACACATTCCCTTGCCTCTAGGGGTAGAGCTCATCATCCTAGGAGCTGTTTCAACCAATTCTAAACTAAGCACTACAATCTAGGCAGTCAAAACAACTTGCCTCTATCAGCTAGGAAACCAATTCATTCATTACATTTTTGCTATTTTATGAATGAATCATCTAGAATAGGTAAATAAGTTTCAAAACAACATAAATATCCAATAATTACATCAAGGAGGGTGAAAATCCCATCACAAGTCAAAACAGGTGAAACTAGCTTGATTCGCTGAGCTGAGGAAGAAAACTGAGCCAAAACACCCAGTGCGCCGCACACCTAAGCCCTGTGCACCACGCCCCTTTGCAGCTACGTTTGGGGCACTTCCGGACATCCAAATTGAGCTCACATTTTCTTGTTGGAACGTCCTGGATGTCTACTTTCCAACGCAAGTGGAACTTTCCAATGTGGTCTCCATTTGACCCTCCAAAAGTGAATTCGCCCAGAAGTACTACCTGCTGATGCAAAAAGTGGCAGAAAGGTGATTTTCATGATGTTTTTTGGGCTTTTGATCACCCAAAACTTGATGAAATGCCTTGGAAATTTCTGAGAATGTGTATTTCATCATGAAAAATCCAAAAATATAAGCCACCTGTGATTTGGACCTCCCCATCTTGTGGGTCACGTGCTGAGCGCGATGCATAGAACCCAAAAACCTGTTTCGTAAGCCAAAAAATTTTGAAATGACAAAATTTTATCCAAATTTGCCCAAAATTGGAGTGAAGACCCTCCATCATGTATCATGCTGAACTAGTGAAGCCTCGGCCAAAACTCGAAGCGGATCAGGCCTTTTGCGTTGTTTTTGTGCTTTGTTCAAATGCCTTTTGAGGACCTTCATTCTCGCTTTGCAAACATGCATGCGAGCCCAATAGTGAGTCTTCATGTGGCAAAGCATGTCCTTGTCCCTGTTTGCCTTCACCAACAACAATTCCAAGTGAGTGTTCACCCAGATGAGCATTGATTCCCAATCAATAGGTGTCAAATCACCGGGTCTCCTACGAGCCAATTCCCGGTCTTCACGAATCTTGCGCAGCTCATAAAGTTCATGCTCATCCTCCAACTGCTTGTTACGCTGCTCTAAGTAGTTGATCACCCATTTATCCATTTGCAATTTATTTTGCAGCGACTCATTCTCAGCCCTTTGCTCTCGGATAATCTCCTTAAGCTCTGAGTTGGGTGAACTAGCATCAACATCAATGATACCGGTATCCTGAACTCCTGAAGGACCCTCATCAACCATGGGTCCCTTGCCCCTGTCCTGACTCTGTACCTGTGCTGTAGATGGAAGCGAGACCCCTTCCAAATGATGTGGAGATAATACTCGCTCTGCTGATGATGTCAACGAGACCCCTTCCACCCCAGGTGGAGAAAGTACTCATCGTGCAGCTCCAAATAAGGCCCTGGGGCCTTTCTGATATGTCACATATGCTGGAGCATCAACATGCTCGGTCTCATGAATGTCAAACTGCTGTAAAGGCCCTCCCTCATCATGGACGATCTCTGGAGGAGGCTGTAGTGCGGAAAAGAAATCACGGGAGATGAAATCCTCCCAAGCAATACCCTGTTGTGCCAACTGATGCATCACTATGATTTTGATCAATCCATAGTGATATATGCTCCTGTGCTGATGTGCCGGGGTCTTCCTCTGTACTAAAGGTACCATCCTCTCTATGTTTCGGCACATAAAAAACGGAATGCTCATAATACGTACTCGTGTGAAATGCATCAAAAAACGTACATGGTACGCATAGAGACGTGAAAATCTGCCCTCACAGCTGAAATACCGAATGATGAGTTTCATCAATGGTGCAAACTCATCTTTCAGGTATCTGAAAGGAAAGGCTGCGCTCAAGTGTCTGATATATGTGGGCTTGACATATGGATCATAGTAATACCTGTCTAGCATCTGGCATTTACTCCATTCCTCCCCCACATTTGGTATCCCGGTGGCCTGAGCAATAGTGTCGGGTGACAAAGTGAAATCCTCTCCGGTAAGGTTTACATGACCATCCTGTAAGTTAAGGACAAATAGATGGACCAGTTCCTGATGATGCTGAGTTTGTGAGATCATCTCACAATATTGGTAACATGTTTGGCGCCGAAAACAATCCATTGCAAGTGGGAAAGCTTGCAATTGAGCCAAAGAGGTAGGCTCCTCCCTAACATACTGTCCACTTTTGCCACCTTTGTGATACCTGCGTGGCACATTAAGCACATTGACCTCCGATGTAGAGTCACTATCATAATCCTGCTCATATACTGACTCGGTCTCTGACATGTTCTTTAACAACAAGGTAGCTGGAATATATATATTTGCTGATATAAAACTGTGTGCCAAAATTTGACTGTTGACTTTTTGTCTTTTTATCAAAATGCTGTGACCAAGGGGACATAAATGACAAGGGAATTGTTAGGAAAAGGGAAGCATTAGGGAAATGGGAACAATGGAAATAAAATAAGGAAATTATGGAAGGGAAAGGGGCATAGAAATGTTTTAGGGTTTTGAAATAAGGTAGGGATCATATGGCTAAGGGAGGGATTAGGATTTTGAGAGAGGAAGGTGTAGTGTTCGTGGGGATTTATTGGGGAAAATATTTGGGGAATATAGGAAATGGGAAACAAGGGAGATAAGAAACCTTGGCTACAGTGATTTTTGAAAACCCTACGGCAAACTCGGCACTTGAATCCTTATAGCAAATTGATGAACATGGAGGGTTTTGTACACTTGGTTTTCATGATAAATATATGCTAACTTCTTCATATAAACCATCAAAAACCAAAATCAAGCCATGAGTGCAGGCCTACCTGTGAATTTATGCATGAGGAGAGGTGATTTGAGTGATTTCTTGGTGAATTTCAAGCATAAACTCCTGTGCGCCGCGCGCTTTACCCAAAGCGCCGCGTGCTCTGGATGCGTCGCGCGTGTGTTAATTTGCACTGTGAAAAGTCGCCTGATGCGCCGCGTGCCTATCCTGATGCGCCACGTGACCTGGAACTGACCCAAACTGCTCACAAACACTCACAAACTTGCAAAATCGTCTCTGAACGATGCTATTGGCTCTCAAAATGTGGAATGGGTTGCAAATGAGGAGAAATGACTTGATATAGCCTCCCTTTTAAATTTTGCTTGATGAAAACCCATTTTTCTTATGTTTGGTTGTTGACACTTTTTCAAAATTAATAGGCTCTGACCTTTTTGGTTTCTTTCATAAAATAAGTTGAAATGATGATTTTCTCTGATAATTTTTTGCAAGGATAGCTCTGAAATGCTTCAGCAAAGGAGACCAGGGCTGCACTTTGAACAATTGAAGAACTGAAAATTTTGACAATTTTTACAAAAATGAGGTGGCGATTTGTCTTCAAACGAAGTTTTGAAGAGAAGTCCTTATTCAGCTGTACAATGGTGAAAATTATTGAAGTGATGATCTATCAAAGACATCCCTCTGGCCTGCTAGTCTTCTAAGACTTTTCAAGACTAAATTGACTCAAACCCTAGACCTAGACCTAAAAATTTAAAATATGACTATAAATGACTTGTGAAGCTTTATGACTTAACCTAAACCAGCAGTGACATGTATGAGGGGAATGAATGACACAAACCATTCCATCAAAGTTATGGCATGCCTAATGAAATGCAACTGATGAAAATTAGTGGGACACCTAAAACATGAAATGCAGAAAAGAGCTTTTGATCTCTGATGGAGGGATAACTAGACCGAATCTAACATTGGCTCCAGTGGTGATGGTAGCTCCTTAGAGATGCCAAGAACTGTAGATATCTGTAAGAGATAGACAATGCCTTCATCCATTGGGTGATGGAGTCATTATTACGACACAAAATCTTGAGAATTTGACTGAAAAAAACAAAAACTTCTTTAGACTAAACTAGACTTGAAGCTAAAGATTTAGACGACTGACTTGACAACTTAGACTAACTAACTTTCATTTTTAGAATTATAGCCTTCACCTCGGGCCCCAAACTGAAGATGATAAGTTAGTGCATATGTGAAATAGAACAAAATTAAAATGATATGTACAATGATAATGAAATGATACTCAAAAGTAATATCTCTTTAACAACCGACCATTGATCGGCCCTCCAGGATATTCATCTCCATTCATCTCTTTGAGAAGGAAAGCATTTTGGCCGCAATATGCTACAATCTTATAAGGGCCCTTCCCTAAATTTTCAAATTTGCCATGCTTTCCCTTATCTTCATGTCGAGCATCCCATCTCAAAACAACCTCATCTAGCTGAAATGTATCCGCTTTTGCTTTCCGGTCATAAATCTTTTTGATGCGCTCCTGCAACTTGCAAGTGTTTTGAAATACCTCCTCCCATGTCTGCTGCAAATGAATCATTTGATTAATCCTTCTCTGCATAGGATCTTCCTCACTACCTACTTCTTGAAGCAATTTGACTACCGGGACAGCAAGCGAAGTGGGAAAAACCGTGTCTGTTCCGTACACCAACTCGAAAGGAGACATGCCAATAGACTTTTTCTGACTCACCCTATCAGCCCATAGTGCATTTATCAACTTC
>APFE030245101.1:0-26125 GCA_000404065.3 Pinus taeda
AGGACATTGCAAGAGAATTTGAGATGAAAGACATGGGTCTCATGCATTACTTCCTTAGCATGGAAGTGTGGCAGAAGGATGGGGAGTTGTTTGTGTCTCAGGGAAAGTATGCCAACAAGATATCAGGAGATTCCACATGGAGAAGTGCAAGCCCATGCAGACTCCTCTAGCAGGTAACTAGAGGAAGGAGGTTGCTACTTCAAGAGAAGTGGTAGAGGCTACTATGTATAAGCATCTTGTGGGTTCACTAATGTATTTAATGAACACACGACCAGATTTGTACTATGCAGTGAACTAGCTGAGTCAAGTGATGGTTCAGCCTACCAAGATGTTTTGGAAGGCGGAAAAGCATGTATTGAGATACCTCAGAGGCACATCTTAGTATGGATTATGGTACAAACAGACAGAGGGAGTGAAGCTATAGGGCTTCACTGATGCAGATTGGGCAAGGAGTCCATTAGGTTGGGAGAGCACATCAGGAGGGATTTTCAACCTTGGGTTAGTGACAGCTTCTTGGTATAGCAGGAAACAGAGTCCAATTGCACTCATCTCATCAGAGGCAGAATACATGGCTGCAAATCAGGCAACATGTTAGGCCATCTGGATGCAGAAAGTCCTAGTTGGCTTGTTTGATCAGAGGATGGATCCAACTGTGATCTATTGTGATAATTAGAGTTGTATCAAACTCTCTGAGAATCCAGTATTTCATGATAGGTCCAAGCACATCGACATCCGGTATCATCATCTCATAGATTGTGTAGTGAGGAGGATCATGTTGCTGTAGTATATTTTGACAGAGGAGCAAGATGCTGACATTTTGACAAAGGAATTGTCAAAGTGTAAATTCGAGTTCCATAGAGACATGATCGGGGTGGTAAATAATCCCTTTCTTGTTAAGAGGGAGTGTTGAAATATGGCAACAAGAATATTCCAATTTAATTTATCCTTGAATTAAATTGTGAATTAAAATCGAATTTAGCCTTAACAGCTACTTGGAAATAATTAATTCATTTATTTTAAATTAATTAGTTGGAGAAATTCAAGTTAGAAATATTTCTGAAGTCATGCAAGAGTTATCCCTTAAATTAAGGAGATAAGATTGAGTTATATTGGAGTTGTAATTAGTTAACTCAATTTACTGAGTAAATTCCAGTTAAATTAGTTCCAAACTATTTGAGGAACTAATAGTGAGTTAACAGTAAGTTGATCTGTTAATGTACTCAACTAGTGCTACTCCAGTTAACTGAAGATTTCCTCATCAGAATCTCATGCATGTCTATTCTGAGAAAGACCCAGTTTAGATTAATGTTCAAGGACAATGTAATATCATTTGCATGTGTTTTCTCATGGAGAAAACTCATGCATGCAATCAAGGATTCATCCTTGAGGATTGTGCAGTTTTGAAGGCTAATCATCCACAAGGAACAACACAAGGAAATAGGAGCTTGGAGGGCAGAGAGGAAGGATGGAGAGAAGCCAAGATTACCTGTGAGCATCTGTGAGGATTGTACTGAGAGCTAGCTAGCTATGAGAGCTAAGGATTTGTATAATTCCTATGTATTTCCACCATGTATGATAATACAATAGTGTGGGGTTTTTATCTCAGACTTTCCCCAAAGTATTTTCATGTGTATTGTGCCATTGATTCTTCTTCTTCTAGTTATATTGTTCATCTCAATCTTTAAGCTTCCAAAAATTGATAGTAGAAGTAGATTACAGTATTCTGCTTTGATTTCTATTGCATTATTGGGTTAACCTATCATAGATTTTCTACAGGACTGTGAGTCCTCATGCCCAAGATACCTTACTACAACAGACTCATTTTACTGTTCGGAGGAGGAAGAGCTCGGGGGAGAGCCTGGACATAATTTCCAGACTCATAAATGGGTGGTGAGACCTTCCTGAAAAGCAACTACAGAACTACAAGGTAGTGAACAGATAAGTAATCAAACCCTTTAACTTAGTGACCATTAAAGAAAATAATTCTATAGTGATTGATGGATAATAACAGGATTGTGCTTATGCTATTTAATGTGAAATTGTATGTTCTGTATTTTAAGCTAGTAAGAAATAGCTTACATATTTAAGCAGAGAATTATAATTAGTTTGAATGCAAAAGGACTTATGTATTTAAGCAGAGAATTATGATATATCTAAATAGAGAACTGTTCCTATTACACAGCAAACACAAAGAAAATATATATACTTAAACAGAGAATTGTTAACACTATGTTTAAACCGAGAACAAGCTAAATGCTAAGACATAACATTGTTAATACTATGCATATGCATTGGCCTACTGTATGCAGTACACATATGAAACATGTGACAATCTTAAGTAATAGCCTAGCATAATTCTTTCTCAACAACCACAATAATGGATAATTAAGTTTACATACATGGAAACTATCAGAATGCTAAGAGAAAAGTTAGTTTTTCTAAATTTAATCACTATAAGGAAAACACTCATATCAAATTTAGAGGTCGAGTAATTCTTGGTCAATTCCAGTAAAATGAGTTATCACAATCCATATATATTCATACCTTAACCAAATAAAAACAATTATCCATGTACAGGCTCTGTACAGTCAAATGTAACTGAAATAGACAAGCTTCGACATAGGAGGCTGAGCAAAACCAAAAGGATGATAAACCATGAAATCTCAAATGCGGTCAGCCACACTATATTCAAACCCTCAAAAGACTTACAAACCAAAATTACAGACCCTTCAGGAATAAACCAATGTGAAAACCTTGGCAGGGCCAAATATACATATGATTATGCCATGAAGAACTTGGAACAACTCAGTTCACCGAGCACCCAAAACCCATTTTAAACACAAACTATTTGAATGAAAAGTATGGACAACTTGTAGCCTCTGCCTAATTTCACGCTTTCACCCAGAAAAGCTAGGGTAGCATCCATCGAAGTGGTTGCAAGTGTAGCCACTATACAAATGAAAATATCTGAGAAAGACAAACCGCCATGGGGTTCAACAGTGAAACCAACCTAAAAACCAGAAGATGGTAACCATGAATAAGAATGAAGCCTTTGAGATGATCACATCCACAAGAGGAGCGTTTCGATAAAGCTTGATACCTGCAAGTGCATATTAAACAACATTAAAAGAGAAACCCTTAACATTAAACTCAAATTAGTACTTAGATGTGGTGAAAGGTACCCGAGAAAAGGCAGAGTTGGGATGTTGAAAAATGCCTGTGCCATAAACCCATACATCGAGTTAGCAGCCACTTGAATTAGGAAAAGTGGAAATCCAAAAACCCTATTATAATTGTTATTACCTCCTTGAGTTTGATGATCTCCAAATTCACCTCCATCTAGAGGGGTAAGCTAGTGAAAACATACATTCCCTACAGAGTAGACCTGAATGAGCAGAGTATCTTGCATGTGCCCCCTTGAAACAGAGATGAAAGATGTAAGTAAGTATCCAAATCAAGGAGAAAAGTGAAAGTTTCAGGGTACCTGAAGGATGGGGTTTGTCACAGCTCTCCATCAAACCAAGATTGGGAAAACTAAAACCCTCCTTATTGCATAGATGGCTTGGCCCGGTTTTAGAGTAGAGAAATAGAGAAACCAAATAACCCAAATGAATCCATTCGCAATAGGAGGCTGAGGGAGTAGTTACCTCATTAAACCCTAGACGTTAAGGACTGTCAGATCACCAAACTTAGATCGAAGGGAGCAAGCTATGACAGGTGTCTCGAGATACCAGATCCTTCTGGTGTCGGACACCGTAATATTAAATGCATAAGTAGCATGTATTATGTGTTGAGAAACCTGAATTAATTCCCTTAAGAATGCCATTAAACTATACTGTGGAGACCTATAAGGTCCATTTGTAATTCCAATGCATACATAAAGAAATATTTGAAGGTTTAATAAATGTTATTGCATAGTTAAAGTTTGGTTGTATGTAAAGTTTTTTTTTTTTTTTTTTAAGTTAATAATTGTTATAGTAATATGTGTTACAAGTGGTATTAGATCCAAGCTCGCACACTGAGGCTTCTGTGATATGAAAAAAAAATAATAATAAAAATAAACAAACTAAGTAAATGTGAACGTGAACACAGAGATCAGCACCAAGGAGCAGAATGCAGAGGGGTCCCAGACCACTGAACCAGCCAAAAGCAACTTATGTAGGGGCCAACCCTAACATGTAGATTCAACTGGGAGAAGAATTTCGACAAGCCAATGCTTCCCTACTTGAAACTGTTCAATAGTTACAAGTTGAGATGATAACTTTGAGGACAGATAATGAATGATTGTGGCAAGAGCAAGAGAGAATCCTTAAAAGTTTGTTTGAGCGACAGAAACAAAGGGGACCAGACCCCATTGCTAGTAATGGGGAGAAAACCATGACGGTCCATGAAGGGGAAGATAATGCTGAGTCAAGAAAAAGACATGAGGAGGATGAAGAAGGATGTTCTGATAATGTTTTCGACCAGTGGAAAAATAAATCGAAGTTACAAGGGGAATTCAAAAGATAAAACCATCACTCTTTGAAGGAGAGTCCGAGGAAGCAGTGGAAACATGGTTAATTGAAATGAGTAAATACTTTCAGATTTATGACTACAATGATAAACTTAACGCATCGCTGGAAGTTTATCAATTAAGAGGTAAGGCCACCCTTTGGTGGGAAGAAATAATAAGCGTGAGAAAAATTGATGAAGATCAAGTTACATGGAAAGAATTTCAAAAGCATTTCGAGGATAAATACTTAACCGAGGGTTATTGTGATGAAAAAGCAAAGGAGTTCCATGATTTAAGGTTGGGATCCTTGACCATGGATGAATATGTGAAATGATTTACCTCCTTACTATGATATGTATCATATATGCAGGAAGAAAACGCTAAGATTCAACGTTTTATTACTAGCCTACCCAACTTTATGAAGGAAAAGTTGGAATTTGATTACCCAAGAACAATGAATGATGCAGTGAAAAAAGCTTGTATATGTTATCAAAAAATGAAACAGAAGAGTGAAGGATCAAAAGGAGGATTGGACAGGAGGGGGAGAAATTTACCCCCAAACAGATAGACGAAAGATACCAATGGAAGGAATGTACAACAAAGACCCTTCCGTAAATTTCTAGCAAGGAATCAGTCAAAGGTCCCATCATCCACTAAAAATAGATAGTTGGAGGGGATTAATAAGCCTGTCAATGATCAACAATAGAAACAACCCTTGCAGTGCTAGGGATGTAGCTAACCCATTATTACAAAAACTGCTAGCATAGGGCAAGAACATAACAACTTTCAAACATACAAGAAGCTTCCACGGTTGGGGAGGTGGCAAGGAGTATGCCCATAATTAATGTTGCAATTAATCACCATCAAGCAAAGTACCATCCGACCATGATTGAGTGTGAAGGTATGATCGCTAATAAACCTGTCTCTATTTTGTTTGATCTGGGTGCTAGCCTAAGCTATGTTAGTCCTAAGGTTGTAGAGAGATGCCAACTACAAAGTAGTAAGTTTCAAAAACCTTGGTTAGTTCAACTAGCCACAGAGGCAAAGAGAAGGGTAACTGCAAAAACAGAGAATTGTCATGTAACTATTTCATAACAACCGATTTATGTTGATCTAAATATACACCCTTTGGGTTCGTATGATGTACTGATAGGGATGGATTGGTTGGAAGGACATTGGTCCTTAGTTGATTTCAAGGAAAAATCTGTTAGCTACCTTACTGAGTCGGAGCAAAGAAAGGAAATTAAAGGAATCAAGAAAAATATTAAGTTGCATCCTATTACTACTAACCAGCTCGAGAAATGCATTAGGAAAGGTTGTTAGATTTATGTTGTCTAAGCAGGATACACAAATTCCAAGAGTAAAATGACTTCCTTAGAAAATATTCCCGTCATTCAAGACTTTGTTGATGCGTTTCCTGAATCCATTCCTGGATTACCGCCTAAACGTGATATTGATTTCACGATTGAATTAGTCCCTAGTGTAGCTCCTATTTCCATAACTCCTTATCGCATGAGCATACCTGAGTTAACATAACTCAAAATGCAGCTATAGGAACTACTTGATAAAGGTTACATTTGCCCCAGTGTGTCCCCCTAGGGAGCTCTCGTACTGTTCGTACAGAAAAAGGATGGAACCATGAGACTATGCATTGATTATCGTCAGTTGAATAAACTGACTATCAAAAATAAATACCCTTTACCATGCATTGATGATTTATTTGATCAAGTTTAAGGAGCTAGTGTGTTCTCAAAAATTGATCTGTGGTTCTACTACCATCAAATATGGATAAAGGAAGAATATATTTGTAAAAATGTGTTTCGAACTCATTATGGTAATTACGAGTTCATAGTATTACCCTTCAGCCTTACAAATGCCCCAACCACTTTTATGAGTCTGATGCACGGTATTTTCCATCCATACTTAGATAAGTTTGTCCTGATTTTTATTGATGATATATTGATTTACTCTAAGAATCAAGTGGAGCATGAAAATCATTTGAGAATGGTGTTGCAAACTCTGTGGGACAATCAGTTATACACTAAGTGTAGCAAGTGTGACTTCTACAAAATCCAGATACAGTATTTGGGTCCTGTCATATCAACAGAGGGTATAATGGTGGATCCAAAGAAGATTAAAACCATTATGGAATGGGCCACCCAAAGAATGTTGTTGATATTAGATCATTCTTGGGCTTAGCCGGTTATTACCGTCGGTACATTGAAGGATTTTCAAAAATTGCCTTTCCCATGACCTCGTTATAGAAAAAAAGGGTGAACTTTCCAATGGACAACTAAATGCTAACAAAGCTTTGAACGATGGAAACAATTACTTACTACTGCACCTATACTAGAAGTAGCAGACCCAGAAAAATCTTTCAAGGTTTGCACATATGAAAGTAAGGAAGGTGTTCGTGGAGTATTGACACAAGAAGGGAAAGTTATAGCTTATGAATCTTGCAAATTGAAATAATATGAGCATCAATATTTTGCCTACGATCTTGAATTAATGGCAATAGTGCATGCACTTAAAATGTGGTGACACTACCTACTGGGAAATAAATTTATGCTATTAACAAATCATAGTAGTCTTACAAATTTCTTTAACCAATCCAGCCTAAATGCCTGAGAGGCTAGATGGACAACATTTTTGAGCAAATTTGAATTTGAAATGAAGCACCTTAAGGGAAAGGAAAATTGGGTAGCCGACGCATTAAGCATAAAATTTCATTATATTTATGACATGCAATTCAACCAGGGACGATCAAACCTCCCTGATATAATTAAGGAAGCATCCCTTAAGGATCCAGAGTATGCCTTTCTTTGGTAGCAGGCAATTGATGCCCAAAGGAAGGGGGAAAATTCTGAATATGGTATAAATCTGGATAAAATACTCACTTTCAGAAACCGAATTTATGTTCCTAATCAAAATTCTGTCAAACAATTGATATTGGATGAGCTTCACAGGAAACCTTATGATGCCCACCCAGGGTACCAGAAATTACTTGTTTCCATTAGGAAAGGTTATTTCTGGCCAGGTTTGAGAAAATATATCACTGAGTACATAACTAAATGTTTGGAGTGTCAGTTAGTGAAGGCGAAGCATCAACATCCCGCTGCACTACTACAACCATTGCCCATCCCTGAGTGGAAATGGGAGACAATTACCCTGGATTTCATCACCGGTTTACCTCACACCAAGAAGCAGTACGCCTCAATTATGGTGGTGGTTGACAAGCTAAGAAAAACTGCTAATTTAATACTATAAACTCCACTTACAAAATTGTTGAAATTGCAAACATATTTATGAGGGAAATTTTTCGATTGCACGGAATACCCAAGGTGGTAATTTCTGATTGGGATGTAAAATTTACATTCACTTTTTGGAAAACACTCTTTTATGGATTGGGTACACAGATTCAATTTAGTACTGCATACCACCTGCAGACGGATGGTCAGATGGAGTGAGTGAATCAAATTCTAGAGGATATGTTATGAATGTTTGTGATGCAACAACTGCATAAGTGGGAAGATTACCTTCATTTAGTGGAGTTTACCCATAATAATGGATACCACAAGTCATTGGGCATGAGCCCCTTTGAGGTGTTGTATGGAAGAAAGTGCAAGGTGCCCATATATTTGAATAGTTCTATCAATAGACTAACAGTGGGTCCTGATATGTTAGCCGAGATGGAAGAGATAGTTAAGAAAATTCGTTAGAATTTAAAAGCTACCCAGGATAGACAAAAAATTTGTGCAGATAAACGAAGAACATATAGAGAATTCCAAGTAGGGGATCATGTTTACCTGAGAGTAAATCCTCGAAAAAGTACTTTGCAATGGAAGGGTTGTGCTAAGTTAGCACCCTGGTACTATGGTCCTTTCCAAGTTTTGTAACGGATTGGACCTGTAGCGTGCAAACTCTTATTACCAAGCCATATCTGGGTCCACAATGTCTTCCATGTCTCCTTGTTAAAAAGATATGTGTCCAACCCTCAACGTATAATTAACTAGGAAAATGTACAGGTTATAAATTAATAGAATAAATAATGTATAATTTGTTGTTTTGAAAATTTTCTGACAACAAGTTGTAAAATTTACAGGTCAAACCGAAAGGATATTTTCTGGTAGAACTTCTTCATACTCTCGATTGGAGAGAAAAAACCTTGCGGAAATGATCCATCACCCAGCTTAAAGTGCAATGGAAGCACTTTGTCCTGGAAGAGGCCACTTGGGAAGAAGAGGATTTTATGCGGAAAGCTTATCCAGCGTTATTTTCATAAACCAGGAAGGACACCAGGGATGGTGTTCCCCACAAGGGGGGGAAGATGTAACAACCCATGTTGCATAGAAATTTAATTTGGGTTACCATGTTTTACTTATTACTTTATATTTTTATTTTTCGCCAAATACTTGACACGAAATATTAAAGAACTATGGCGGGAAGGCCAGAACATATTTATTATTTAATTAATGAATAATTAAGAGTTAAAGTATTTTGATAAGAACTGAAAGAAACATTTGTTAACCTCCTGAGACAGTTAAAGTGGTTACTCATCTGTCTCCTCAAAAGAGGAATTCAAGGAAGGCTTAGGGGGCTGGAGAACACATAAACAATAGAACACCAAATGGGTCAAGGGAGTGGAGCATTACTACTCATAATTCCTTGAGCTGGGTGGAATAAACTAGTGGGTAAACCTTTAGTACAGTCTGAGAGGTGTGCAACTTGAGGCTGAACCGTGAGTCTTCATGCCCAAGATACCTTACTGCAACAGACTCATTTTATTGTTTGGAGGAGGAAGAGCTTGGGGGAGAGTCTGGACGTAATTTCCAGACTCATGGCTAGGTGGTGAGACCTTCCTAAAAAGAAACTATAGAACTACAAGGTGGTGAACATATAAGTAATCAAACCCTTTAACTTAGTGACCATTGAAGAAAATAATTCTACAGTGATTGATGGATAATAATAGGATTGTGCTTATGCTAATTAATCTGAAATTGTATGTTCTATATTTTAAGCTAGTAAGAAATAACTTATATATTTAACCAGAGAATTATTATTAGTCTGGATGAAAAATAACTTATGTATTTAAGCAAAGAATTATGATATATCTAAATAGATAACGGTTCCTATTACACAGAGAACATAGAGCAGATATATATACTTAAATAGAGAACTCTTAACATTATGTTTAAACTGAGAACAACCTAAATGCTGAGACAGAGCATTGTTAATACTATGCATATGCATTGGCCTACTATGTGTAGTACACATATGTGAGACATGTGACAATCTTAAGTAACAACCTATAATAATTCTTTCTCAACAGTCACAATAATCGAGAATTAAATTTACATACATGGAAACTGCCAAAATGCTAAAAGAAAAATTAGTTTTTCTAAATTTAATAATTCTAAAGAAAACACTCATTGTCAAATTCAGAGGTCGAGTAATAATCCATCAATTCCAGTAAAATGAGTTATCATAGTCCATATAACTTCATAACTTAACCAAACAAAAACAACAATCCATGTACAGGCTCTATTTAATTAAATGTAACCAGAACAGAAAAGCTTCGACATAGGAGGCCGAGCAAAACCAAAAGGATGATAAACCATGAAACATTAAATGCAGTCATCGACACTATATTCAAACCCTCAAAAGACTTACAAACCAAAATTATAGACCCTTCAGGAATATACCAATGTCAAACCCTTGGTAGGGCCAAATACACTTATAATTATGCCATGAAGAACTTGGAACAACTCAGTTTGCCGAGTACCCAAAACCCATTTTAAACGCAAAGTATTCAAATGCAAATTATGGCCAACTTTTAGCCTCTACCTGATTTCACGCTTTCACCCGGAAATGCCAAGGTAGCATCCAGAGAAGCGGTTGCAATCGTATCCACTATACAAATGAAAATA
The DNA here is from genome assembly GCA_000404065.3 of Pinus taeda. Classification (NCBI taxonomy): domain Eukaryota; kingdom Viridiplantae; phylum Streptophyta; class Pinopsida; order Pinales; family Pinaceae; genus Pinus; species Pinus taeda. The sequence goes on from APFE030245101.1 coordinate 10,420, forward strand.
TCTAAGAAAGACAAACCACCATGGGGTTTAGTAGTGAAACCAACCTGAGAACCAAAAGACAGTAACCATGAATAAGAATGAAGCCTTTATGCCGAGAACATCCACAAGAGGAGGGTTTCGGCGAAGCTTGATACCTGCAAGTGCATAGTAAACAACATTAAAAGAGAAACCTTAACATTAAACTCAAATTAGTACTCAAATGAGCTGAAAGGTACTTGAGAAAAGGCGGAGTTGGGATGTTGAAGACCACTTGCACCATAAACCCATACATCGAGTTAGTAGCCACTCGAATTAGGAAAAATGGAAACCCAAAAACCCTGTTATAGTTGTTATTACCTCCTCGAGCTCAATGATCTCCGAATTCACCTCCATCTGGAGGGGTAAGTCGGTGGAAACATACATTCCCTGCACAGTAGACTAAATGAGCAAAGTATATTGCATGTGTGCCTTCGAAACATAGATGAAAGTTGGAAGTAAGTATCCAAATCAAGGTGAAAAGAACAAATGCAGGGTACCTGAAGGATGGGGTTTGTCGCAGCTCTCCATCAAACCAGGATTGGGCAGACTAAAACCCTCCTCGTTGCAAAGATGGCTTGGTCGGATTTTAGAGCAGAGAAATGAAGAAACCACATAACCCAAATGAATCCATTCACGGCAGGAGGATGAGGGAGTGGTTACCTCATTAAACCTTCGACGTCGAGGACCGTCAGATCACCAAACCCAAATCAAAGGGAGCAAGCTACCCCAGGTGTTTCGAGCTACCAAATCCTTTTGGTGTCGGACACCGTAATATTAAATGCATAAGAAGCATGTATTATGTGCTGAGAAGCCCAAATTAATTCCCTTAAGAATGCCTTTAAACTATAGTGTGGAGACCTGTGAGGTCCGTTTGTAATTCCAACGCATACATAAAGAAATATTTGAAGGTTTAATAAATGTTATCGCATAGTTAAAGTTTGGTTATATGTAATGTTTTTTTAAGTTAATAATTGTTATAGTAATATGTGTTACATAAAGACATAAAAATTTATCCATATAAAATTTTGTTATTATTAATATAAAATCTTGCACTAATTCACAAAAAAGAAAAAAGAAAAAGACATAAAGACTTCATCACAAAAATAAAACAACTAATAAAATATTGTATTGTTGAATGTTATCATAAAAAATTCGGAAATTTGATTAACTAATATTGTTTATATTACAATTATTCACTTTAAATATATTATTTTAATATATAATTTAATATGTTTTTATTTTTTATTAATATATATATTTTTATAATTAAATTTATTAAAAATATTTTTAATAGGAATAATAAGTCTTCTTAAATTGAAAATATGGAGAAAAATACTAAAGTCATGAAAATGGAATAATAGAAATTTAGATAAAAAGAAATAAAACAAAAAAAACTAAAAATTAGTAACTGTTAGAAATTGAAGTTACTAAACACCCATAATAAGACTCAACCAATCATCTTACAAATAAATAAATTTAAATAATAATAATAAATAACAAAAATTGAATTCCCAATGTTAAACTATGGATAAGCAACATAAATTTTTGGTCAAAGGCAAACTAATATGCAATGAAAGAAAAATTGAATGCGTAATACCATGTCTATGGTAGGTATGATAATATATAATTTCGACACACTACAAGGATGGTACACCATAGATCTCAGTAAGTTACCCGGCACTGATGCCATGCATCAGAGTCTAGAACCCTGGAGGGTGACAACGAGCTGACCTCACCACTAGAAAACCCCAAAAACTAAAGTCAAACTATGTAAAAAAACAAATTTCTTTTTCAATTTTTTCCTGTACCGAACACAATAATAAGCAAGCATCGTTACTACAATTCATTGCAATAATACTATATATAAATTTCAATCACTTCATAATTTATTGTCATTCTCACTTATCCAAGGGAAATTGTTATGCGTCACATGAGATTTTTTGTCATGAAGGTGAAGGAATTCTATACTACTACACCACGGTTATGAATATATATTTTTTTTGATCCAGTAAGAGTGGTACCTTCCATTAATCGAGAAAATTACATAATGTACAAAAATTACGGGGTTATGAACAGCGACACAACCCCTTAACAAACTCAATAAAACCTGCCAAAGGATTAAATCACTTAACTAGCACGCAAAGCAACACTAAAGAACCTACCTTCTTAACCCGGAAGAGAAGAAATAAGGGGTTTTAAAGTCTTTTTGGGACCGCTGAAAGACAAAAGTTTCGGGTCACGAAGAACTCGACAGCCTTTGAAGTCAAGGGCCCACAAATCCTACGGCCCATAGTCCAACAATACATGACTTAAAACAAGCCTTAAACATGGGTTTACAAAGCAACCCGAAAACTGATTGATCTAGCCCTTGCAGATCTAACGGTTAAGAACTAATTTCGGGCTACCAACTAGCCTGCTCCTTATAAAATCTTATGGAGCCAATGAAAACCCTAAACCATCAATCTAAACAATTTCAGGTCTAGATTATGGTTAACCGTTAGTAATCTTGATGGCCCAAAAACCGTGTGATCCATCCATCGTAGATCCGACGGTCCTGAGCCAATTCCAGGCCGGTAACATGCCCTCTCGGTAATTATCCATTCGGACCCGATGAGTGGCATTAACTATTGCTTTAAAATATTTCAGGTCCGTTTGGAGTTTTATCTTCCGAGAATTTAACCGCTCGAAATCCGTTGGATTCTTGAGATCTCTACAATCAATGGTCGGCTGCCAGTAAAACTCAATAAAACTCAATAAAACATACCAAAGGATTAAATCACTTAACTAGCAGGCAAAGCAACACTAAAGAACCTACCTTCTTAACCTGGAAGAGAAGAAATAAGGGGTTTTAAAGTCTTTTTGGGACCGTTGAAAGACAAAAGTTTCGGGTCACGAAGAACCCGACAGCCTTTGAAGTCAAGGACCCACAAATCCTACGGCCCATAGTCCAACAATACATGACTTAAAACAAGCCTTAAACTTGGGTTTACAAAGCAACCCGGAAACTGATTGATCTAGCCCTTGCAGATCTAACGATTAAGAACTAATTCCGAGCTACCAACTAGCCTTCTCCTTATAAAATCTTATGGAGCCAATGAAAACCCTAAACCATCAATCTAAACAATTTCAAGTCTAGATTATGGTTAACCGTTAGTAATCTTGATGGCCCAAAAACCGTGCGATCCATCCATCGTAGATCCGACGGTCCTGAGCCAATTCCAGGCCGGTAACATGCCCTCTCGATAGTTATCCATTCGGACCCGATGAGTGGCATTAACTGTTGCTTTAAAATATTTCAGGTCTGTTTGGAGGTTTATCTTCCGAGAATTTAACCGCTCGAAATCCGTTGGATGCTTGAGATTTCTACAATCGATGGTCGGCTGCCAGTCAAACTGCTCGTTGTTTACCCCCTACTTCTTTTCTGTGATTGGTTCCATTTCCTCTATTTCCATTTGCCTAATTCCTGCTTTTCTTTCATAGATTGATAATGCTCCCTGTCTTCGATCACTTGTCTGTTACAATCCTCCCTCAAATTTCCTGAGGGTGTCGACTCCCAAGCATATCTTATGTTGTTTCCAGTGCAAAGCATTCCTTCATTTGTCAAACGATCTGCTAACCTATTGGCTATTCTGCGCACATGCACAAATCTGAGTGTTCTTAGGGTTCTCAGGTGGGATTATATTCGTTGGTAGACTTGCAGTAACTGCCAGTGTTTTAAAACTTTTTCTAGTGTTGTGGCATTGCATATCTTCTTGACTCAATTGATTATCAATTTAGAGTCTGCTTCTATGATGGCATTATGTAAATTGGAGTCAATCAATATTTCTAGGCTTTGCTCTAAGGCCATGAGTTCAGCCATATTATTAGTGGCCTTCCCCAGATGACTATGAAAGATGATTTTTATGTAACCCTGCTCATCTCTAATGACTTTGTCATAACCAGCTACCCCAGGGTTTCCTTTAGAGGCCCCATCTATATTAAATTTCAAAAAGCCTTGAGGAGGTGGTTGCCAAATGTCCTTACCCGTTGTTATTTGTCTTACTATCCTGCTTATGGCTTGAGGGGGAGGTAACCAAAGACCCAATTGAAAGAGAATCTGAGCCTCCTGCCTCAGAGGAGGGTTCTCAAGTGGTTTCTTTAGAAGGGTACTCATAGTTTCTTTGAGATGTCTTAAAATATAAGCTATGATGCTCTAGGTTGAGCCAATTCTGTTCTTGAAAATCCTATTGGTGCGCTCTTTCCAGACATCCCAGATCCAAAAACCTGGTATCAGAGTTCAGGCTTTGTTGATTATTTCATTTTCTGAGAAGTCTTTTCTCCATTTCTTGAAAGTGCCAGTGATACTATAATCATCCTTGTCGGTTTGGCTAAAGATTGAGGCTACCCAATTCCATAAGGTAGAGGTGAATGGGCAGAGGTTGAGTAGGTAATCCATCATTTCTTCTTGCATACCACATAATTGGCATCTAGATGGACCAGCTAAACCTCTTTTCCTAAGGTTTTCCCAAGTCATAATTTTTTTGTGTTGCACCAGCCATATGAACAGTTTGATTTTCATCCAGTGCAGGTTCTGCCATATGTCCTTCCATGTCTTGTCAAGGTTTGGAAAGTCAAGCCCCATGGCAATTCTTTTGGCTTCTTTGAGGTTGAAATTTCCTTCATTGTTTCTCCCCCACCTTAGTTGGTCAGACAAATTTGTAGTCAAAATCTTTCTCTATTCCAAGATCATTGCAAGAGCTTCAGCGTGGGCCTTCAAAGGGGTCTCTTCCCTATATATTAGGTCCTTCCATGTTCTCCATTTTCCATTGTTCCTTGTCTAATCCTAGAAGTCACTTACCCTGAATAAACCTTTATTGTCAGTGTCATTCTTGAGAATGGCTATTTCTTATTTACATAGGTTAGGTTCCTGCTCCTAGTTGTCCTCCCAGAACCAAGCTATGTTTCCATCTCTGATCTCCAATAAATTGTGCTTCTGTACTATGGCTCTATTTTCCCAAGCACTGTTCCAAATGTGGGAGCCCTTGATGAGCCCCGTCATCCAAATAAGATCCCTATCTTGCTAGTTATTTGCATACTTTTTTTTCTAGAGCTTAGCCCAAGGGTTTCTCGTTTCCTTTAGCCATATCCACCAAAGTTTAGCCCCCAAAACTTTGCTTAGGGTTTTTGGGTTGTGAAGACCCAAACCTCCATGGGTCTTAGGTTTACAAATCTTGTCCCAAGCTACCAAAGCCCATTTATTTTTCTCTTCCCCTTTGCCCCAAAGAAAATCTCTCTGGATGTTCCTGATATGTTGTATAATACCTTTAGGTGCAGGAAGAGTTGAAAACATAAAGATGGGAATGGTTTGTAGGAAAAACTTTGTAAGCACTAGCCTTACTGCTAAATTCAAACATCTGCTTGTCCATTTCCTGATCTTGTCCTGCAGTTTATTAGTCACTGGCTCCCACACTTCCTTGCTCAGGGGTTTGTCAGTGAGAGGTATTCCTAGATATTTGGAGGAAAGTTGATCTCTTTGAAAGCCGAGGATTCTGGAGATGTTTCTCTAAATAGCAATATCAGTATTAAAAAAGAAATTTTTGATTTGGTAAGACTTACCTCTATACCAGCAGCCATAGCAAACTTGTTCAGGATGTGTTTGAAAGCTTTAGCTTCCTTAACCATGGGAGTAACCTACAACATGGTGTCATCCACAAATTTTTGATAAGTCAAGGTGTCCCCATTCAGGGTTATTTTGAGACCCTATATTCTTCCTTCTGCATTAGCTGATTTGATCGCTTTGCCTAATCCTTCCATCATGAGAATAAAGAGGAAGGGGGGAGTAGATCTCCTTGTCTAAGACCTCTCAAGGGCCTAAATACTCTGGTTGGGGAGCCATTAAGTAGGATAGAAAAACTAGATGTAGTAACAAGGTCCATTACCCATCTTATCTAGTGATGGTCGAAGCCATATGCTTTCAGTACTTCCCCGATGTATGACTAGCTTAGCGTCATAAGCTTTGGCTAGGTCAAGCTATATGATTATACCTGCTTGCTTATTGCTTTTAAGAGAATGAACCACCTCATGAGCTTGAATGATGTTATTTAGAATTTGTCTTCCTTCCACATATCCAGTTTGCTCCTCAGATACAACAGCAGGAAGAAGGGGCTTGAGTCTGTTTGCAATTACTTTAGAGATAATTTTGTACACTACATTACATAAAGCTATGGGTCTGATTCTATTAGGTGTCATAGCTTTTTCCTGATTTGGAATCAAAGCTATGAAAGAAGCATTGAGCGCCCTCAAAACTGTTTTGGAACCTCTCAAGTGCTCCACAACATCAAGGATATCTTGTTTGACTATTTCCCATCATGCTTTAAAGAAGTCTACATTGAACCCATCCAGGCCTGGAGCCTTCCCATTTTGCATCTCTTTGATAACTTCATTGACCTCCTCTTCAGTCACTGGCCTGTTAATATTATAATTGTCTTCCCTGGTTACAAGGTTTGGAATATACCTAATGAAATTATTGATAAACAGTGATTTGTCTAAGAGTGGCTCCTCAGCTATGATTTGGAAATGTTGAACCAGAGCCGATTCCATTTCTTTGTGGGTGTTGAGCTCTTTCCCTTGAGTGTCTCTAATTTTTGAAATCCTATTATGTGCCCTGTGGGCAACTGTAGACTTGTGAAAAACTTTGTATTTCTTTCCCCTTATTTTATCCATTGCACTCTTGATTTCTGTCTCCAAAATGTCTCCTCTTGCTAGCATCTGTTTTCCCATTCCTGTTGAAGAGAGTCAGCCTACATTTTCCTTTCCTCAGTAAAGCCATCTGTTATAAGGATCTGATTAATTCCCTATAGTTTCTATTCAATTTCTATTTTTGCTTTGAAAATATTTCCAAATTCATTTTTTTTTCCACTCTTTAAGCCCATGTTTGATGCGTTTCAGTCTTTGTCATAGTAGGAACATTTTTGTGCCTTGAATGGGCATGTCTTCCACCGACCATTTTCTCGTGTTCTTGATGAAGTCATGGTGAGTGAGCTAGACATTTTCAAACCTGAAGGGTTTGTCCCTTGGAGTGCCTATAAAAGAAGCTTCAAGCTGGATTGGCTAGTGATCCGAGCCTCCAAAAGGAAGGATTAATGCAGTCAAGTCAAGGATCATGAGAATGAGGTCCTCTGAGATTATGAATCTGTCTAGATTAGAGGCAACTTGAGAATCCCCTCCCCTCTTATTGTTCCAGGTGAAAGTGCCATTTATTGTCTCCGTATCCACTAGTCTCACGTTGTTTAGGAAGTTTTGGAAGGCAATGGAGTCCTTGCCTAGTATTCCGGTCCCTCATTTTTTTCTATGAGAGATCTTATCATGTTAAGGTCTCCTCCTAGAATCCAGGGCATAACAGGATGTCTTTCTCTCAGCTCCTCTGGTGAGGTGAGAAGCTTGAGTTTGTCTTCAAGTTTTTTGGGGCCATAGATATTTATGATCATATATAGTTCCTTATCACCCAAAGGTTGGATCACCATCGAAAGGTAGTTCCTAGATGCCTCAGCATCCAGGATTCCAAGTTTTTGGGGATTCCAAAGAGTAAGAATCCCTCTTGTTGTGTTGTTTGCTTTAGCTTCTAGATACTCATACTTGATGAGCCATTTGCTCTGTATCTCTCTGATTTTTTCTATTGAATATTTAGTTTCCTCTATAAATACCATATCTGGTTTTTCTTCTTTTATTCTATTGCTGAGATTTCATTGTTTTCTTTTACTTCCTAGACCCCTAACATTCTAGGTTGTGAGCTTCATTATGAATGGTTTGTGATTGAGTAACTGGTAAGATCCTTCATCTTACCTGAGTTAATCATGAGTTTCCCGTACTCTGTCAATAGCTCATTATGTCTCTTCCTTCCTCTTTTACTACCAGGGTTCTTGGAGGAGTGTCCTGATGTAACCTCCATCGGTTTTACCCCTCTATTTTCCTGGTTGTTATGGTTCCTTTTGACCCCAGATCCCTTTGCTTGAGATCTCCAGAGGAAGAGATGTTGCACTCTGGCAAACTCCTTTTGTGGTAGAGAGTCAACTCCTTTAGTGGTTCCTTGCTCCAGAAACTTTTCGAGATCAAGATTCTCCCTCTCAAGAATTTCCTGTAGTTCATGGTCCTCCATTCCAACTTCACTTGGGGTCATCTCATGGTCCTTGCCAAGTTCCATAGTGCTTGGCGAAACCTCCCTTGGTATGTTGTTTTTAGGTATATCCTCCATGCTAGCATCTTTTTCTTTCTCTGCAGGATTATCCTCCGAAGCCTGGTTCATTCCATTGTTCCTTCCTTCTTCTTCTAAAATCTTGAAACTGTCATGACTTGGTTGCTTTTCCTCATTAGCTTTCTTTTGGTACTTTTTTCCTCCTTTCCCTTTGCCTCCTACCTTGGTGAAGCCTGTAGGGTCTTTGCCTGTGTTGGTTTTGATATTATCCGTCAGTTTATTTAGTGGGCAGTCTCTGAAGAGGTGTTCGTGTTCATGACACTTACGACATCTGAATGGGACATGTTCATAGTCGACTGCCTGCACCCATTCTTTGTCATAGACTTCTAGAATGATTTCATCCAGAAGTGCTCCCAATAAGTCCATTTCTACACATATGCAGGAAAAGGATGTGTATTTTCCTCACAGAGTCGCATCTGATATTTTTAAAAAATGACATAATTTACAATTGCCTATGCCTTTTAATGATTCTAGAAACCAATAATCTAAAGGTAGGGAGTAAATTCTTATCCATACCAGTACAGAAATGAATGTCTCTCGTTTCGGGACAAAATCGATCACCCATGGTCGCATGTATAGGCCTACAGCATCATAGAAATATGGTCCTCCTTCGAAAACTATGTCCTTATCCTCGAGGTTTTTGAACACCACTGTGAAGAATCCCTTGGACCTAAGGTGAAGGTTTATGTCCCCCTTTGGTTTCCAATGGTTTTTAATCCATGCATACAAAGCCTTCTCCATTGGCCATATTCCCATAAATTTGCAAATAACTGCATATGTCGCCATGTGATCCCTATGTGCCTATAGCACTGGATCATTTAAAACAACCCTGGATTTAATGGTTGACTTGGGTTTGCAGGGTCCTGTCCCCATCTTGTGCTCAGCTTTCTGACTGCTATCTCCTGTTGCTTTCTCCCTACTAACTTCCTCTTGATTCTCTTTCTATATTTTTGTGCTTATTTCCTCCATTTCTGCCTCCATTGGTTTCTTAAATCTATATGAACCTGCTTCCTTGCCTCTGTTCACAACTACCTGACTGTAAGAGGGAGTAGAGCTTCCCCCTCCTTGCCCCTCCATTGTTACCAGCCCTAAAGCGTTGTTCCAAACCCTCGCTCAGCTAGCTCGCATCGCTTCACCCTCGCCGACTTGTTCAAGATTTCATTATTCACTTGTTTGTCATTTAATTAACAACTTGTACACCACGGTTATGAATATATTATTTAGAGATAACTCTATATTTCCAATGGCTTTTTATCGCATTAACTTATCTAGAGATCTTTTTATGTAAAATTTCATTTACTGTGCATTTATTAGAATTTAAGGAAAAATTCTTTATGATAACGATGAACTAAATTTTTTCCTCACCATAGCATCCATGGATTCATGATACACCACTTTCGTAAACTATTATGATAGCTAGGAAAGAGTGGAAATTGAATAAAAAAGGTGTCATGTAACATTAATGTGTCTACCAACTAATTCACATGAAATTCCAATAATAGCTAGCTTAAATAACCACTATTGTTAATCCAATACTAGTTAGCTTGGATTTACACTGCCACTCTCTAACCCATGTTATCTAGCATGGGAAATCTTGTGCTTCCATGTATATACATTAATTATATAGAGTAGTTATTAATGGGATTATTATTCCAAACAACTAATATGTGCAAGAGTTACTCTATTTACACTTTGTAGTAGCCTTGCTAGCATAGGTAGTTAAATGCATGATCTAACCTCCACTAACACTAAGATTATGGTTTGAAGACCTTGGTAAATGAGAGGTAGTCTTTAACAATTTTTTTTTTTGATATAGGTAAATGAAAGCAATGAGATTTATAATAGTGTAATATGAAATATTTTTAGGGATATTGATTGTGGATTGTTCTCCCAACCCTAATTTTTCTTCAGTTACATTTTGAGGTGATTCTATATCATTTTCCACTGATAATTCTTCTTGACATTTTTTTAATTTCGTTATAGGTAAATGAAATCAATGAGATTTATAATAGTGTAATATGAAATATTTCTAGGGATACTGATTATGGATTGTTCTCCCAACCTTAACCTCTCTTTGGTTACATTTTGAGGTGATTCTATATTATTTTCCACTCATAATTCCTCAGTATATTACACAAAATATTATAATATTATATGTATATATTTTTATATTATATATTTTTTTTCAAGTATTTTTTATCATGGTGGCATAAAGACCTCTTATTGGATACAAAATGGTCTTATAGATTAGTGGTCAAATTTGAATCCATTACGAGCATCATAACAAATTCATCATAGGTGTATTAATCTAATGATAATTAATGTGGATAATTACAATTGTTTATCCTATAGGGGCTCACTTGGCTTATTATTTTCTATGGATATTGGTTAATGTGGAAGAAATCTCACATAAGGAGATTACTACGATAATAATTGTATAATGACTCACATGGGTAAAAACCATAGGTAGGATTCGATTGATAAAACATGATACTAGCACCATAAAAAATATTACTATCAAATTAGAGGATAATGTAATTACTTCAAATCAAACATTTATACTAAAGTCTAGATGTGTCCAAAGTCACCACTGATACCTAGGAGGCAGTGAAATCCCATTATTGTTTATGAAGTTGTTTCCTACCTAAGGCTAGTCCTCAATGACTACAATTTGCTTGTCCCGCCACTGAAGGCAATCCTGTCCAAACATAATCATAGGTATACTCCCTTAAGGTGGGCCATGTATTCAATCCATCTCCTCATCTTGTGCTTAGAAGGTCTAGGAAACAATGAAAATACACGAGGTCTCATTTATGGGACCCTCTCCTAAGGAAAATGATACTAAGATTTAACTATAGCTGAGTTTTTTTTGTCAATAAATCTTGCATCTAATCAACTAGTCTTTGAGGCTAACCAATAGCCCTATACATTAGTCATACATTGTTGGGTAGAAAGATTCTAAAGCATGGTGTATATGCGTGTTGGAAACTAAGTAGGGTGTTGTGGAGCCAACATCTAAGTAATCTTAAATAGAGTCATATAGAGAGAAAACTATTGTAAGTCCTTTAATAGGATTTGTTTGCTAATTTTTTGACATCCAAGATGGAAGTTAGCAATATGCTCATCAGTGGAACTTACAAGACCACCCTAAAAAACAATTGGCTCCTTACAATAGGATAATCTTGTAAGGAAATAGATATCCTCTCCCTCAATGGTAATAATATTATGTATCGCTCATAAAAACTATTGATAGGGACCAAAACTCAAATAGTTTTTGTAGCAACATGCTTTGGGATCTCATGTTTGAGATCCAAAATAACTTGAGGAGCCCAAAGTCCCTACGTGCATCAAGGGTGGCTTGATTTCTCATAGCTGCTACATTTACAACTGTGTGTTCCCTTTCCTTCCACGCAAATATGGTGGATAGCCTACATACAAGACCAAGAGAACTCCTATGTTAGTGAGCAAGTAATTTTTAAGGAAATTTTTCAATTTTTCATCATTTTGGGGTTGGTCATGGTTCTTCATGGGAGTGACATAACATTCATGCCCAAGGTCTTATGATTGTGGTTGTAGGGTGGTGAACTGATGACCACATAAAAATGTCCTAGGATGGGTTCTCCATCACCCGAAAACCTCATCTAAATAAAAAAGAAAGTACAAAATGGAAGATAACTAGATGATGCCTTACATAGTCTTCACTAACTAAAATTTCACTAGTAAAATTTGTCATAATCTACATCATAGGTTTTGGAGGGTAACTGGTTTTCACCACATGTAAGAATTATCAAAAGGTAAATGGTAATATGAACCATATGTGTCATAAATATACCAAATTTAAGCATTCTTTATGTCTAAATGGCCATTTTGATGTTTACGTTAAAGTGAATGCTCTCATTACCTCTAATTTATGCTTTGGCATTATTTTGATGATTTTTATACCACATAATTTAAACTAGGGACTAATGTTTTTTTATGTTCTTTACAAGAATAATTGAGGATTTATTTGGTAGTTTTTATGGAAATCATCACTAAATCGTGGGTATGTTTTCTAAACTGGCATATAGCAATAAATTTTCATTACGTTCCACTATTGTATCATTAATGATCACTTTTACTAACATTGTGCCTTAGGTTCAACCCTATTAGGTTGTGACGTAATCCCTTCTCTTTGTCACGTGACATAACTTGTGTGGTAGTATCTACCATTCATGGTTTACTCTAGTTTGCATCCCCTTTTCCATTTGGCACCCATGTTGTGATTATCCCTAGGTTCAAGAACTCATATTTATCCCATCCATGACTAAACATTTAAGACCTCATTCTTCTATTTTAATTTTTTTCTAGCCATGAAAGGGTTCTCATAAATTTTGTTTCTTTGTGATTACAATTAATGTTGTTGGCATCCCAATACATACTATTGAATTGTTTCTATCTTTACCCTTCATACTACCATTGCTTGTTCGATGTTCTTGGAGCATATTTGCATACCATAGAACCACTCATTTCTCCACTATAGCATCATTTTATCTATTTTTCACACTTTTAAAAGATAAAAAAGACACACAAAAAAATTAATAATAATAAATAAGGGGATAAAGAAGAGTCTCAATTTGTATTTATGTAACATCCCCTAGCCACCCAACTAAGGGACATTACATCTCTACTCTTACCATATTTGTATAGGAAATTGACTCACTCAATAATCAATGAATGTAACCTTCCCGTTGACTAAATAAGTGGGTTGCTTGAGTACATAGTTCAATGGAATATATGTTGATAGGTTAGTTGAACCAATCGATTGATAGATCTAGTCAAGTAGAGTAAAATTTCTCTTGACTTGTGGGTCTAGACTCCCATCTAACTAATGCATTTACCAATCTAATTTTTTTTATGTTATACTTCCTATTTTTCTTATTTAATTTGACTCATAAAACTTCTAACACCAACATTGACCATGCCACCTAGCTCCAATTCTTGTCAACATCATTTTCATTATTCTATGACATATTAGGCACATTACAAAACCTAATTCCTCCATTATGGTACTCTTGGCACCATAATTCAATTCTATCGTGAATTTTTCACACATACTACTATGAAATGTAGCAACTAACATGACCAAAACAACCATACAAATATGCATAACACATATAACATAAAAAAAAAAAACATCTACACACATGAATATGTACAACATTAAGCATTTAATAACATAATATGAAAACTTATCTTTTTATAAATCACCAACTAGCTATAGACCTTGGATGTTCCACCTAAGCACAGAACTCACTACTCTAAAATATCTCAATAATGGGTCACCCCAAAGTGTAACTCCCCCAGGGAAAAGAATCACATAGATCCAATTATGGTCACACATTTAGTATAAAAAAGGTACTAGCCCAAGGCACCAACTCCAATATCCTCCCTACCTATAGACTCTCATCCCCTAGGTTGTATAACCCAACGTTTCTTATATAGTCTATTAAGATGTGCCACTATCTTTCCATGGCTTCCAACATAGGCAAACCGTTAAGTCTTAAAGTATTATGGATTTGGGAGTTCTAACTACCCTCAAGAATATTCTAAGTACCCCTTAGGCCTCACACTAGGCAATCCTACCCAATCAATTCCCTCTTTGTGCTCCAACCTTAACCAAGGTACTCAAGGAAAATTGGAAATAGAATCCCAATAAGGATTTCACAATCGTTTACAAGGTCATCAAACTCAATGGTTGTCCAAGCTCACTTATTTTCTAGTCTCTAGTATGAACCAATAAGGAACCAAGGAAGAATGATGAAGGAATGATGGTTGAATGATGAGAAACAAGGCTTATCTATTCATGTTGTATTTTTCACCAAGTGTCATCCAAGGAAATCACTCCCACCACTTGGGAACTCACATAGACCATCCATTCCTTTATTTTTAGACATAGGTTATAACATCAAATTATAACTTAGGTTTATAACATGTTTTCATGACTTTGGGTTATATTCATAAAGTGACTTTGTGGATATTTTATAATTATCTTGGCTTAGGAACTATGTCATGGTACTACACCCTCACCTATCCTTCTCATAAATTATTATCCCCCCATTTCTCATGTCTAACTCGGTATGCAATAGTAATGTATTTTATGAACATGGTTATGATTAAATTTTACATCACTAGGATTGTTGGCCTTTTAGCACATCGACTATTCAACCTTAATCACATAGGCACTCTAGCCTCAAAACATATAGACATAGGCATGTAGGACTAAAACATATATATACATATATATACATGGGCATGTAGAATCATCATAAATTAACTCACTAACCTAACAAAATATATGCAATACATACATGGGGTCATCTTGGGCGTGTTACATTCTGATCCCCCTTATATATGAATTATCCTCAATGCATTATATAGATATATACAATAAAAAATACTCAAAAATCAAATGATACTTCTCCCTCATGGCATCCTCATGTTTTCCATATAGCATCCTTAGGACCAAAATGCATCCATTGTGCCTTTAACAACGTGATGTATTGATTCTAGAGCAATTTGACCTTCCAAGTTTCCAATATGCATATTTGTTGGCCCTGAAATTTTCTTTTTGGATCCACCTAAATCAAATGCCAATCAATTACATCGTTAGCATCAACCAAATATTTCTTAAGAAATGATACATGAAACGCATTATGTATATGCATAGGTGTAGCAATGCAACCCTATATGCAACTAGTCCAATCCTTTCCAAGATTTCAAAAGGACCACAATATCTGGCTACTAGATTTGAGAAATCTCCCAACTTCAATGAACTATTTATGGATTTTACTTTTAGGAAGACATGGTATTCTACTTTTAATTCTCTATTTAACCTACCCTTTTTTACATATCTCTTCCTCCTATCCTGGGAAACTTTCGAATTCTATAAAATTTTCATCTCGTGTTCTCTCATTTCCCTTAGTGAGTCTAGCCCAACAATGGCCCTGTAAGCTATGTTGTCCCAATTCATAGTTGTATTGTGTTTCATTATATATAAGGCCTCAAATGGGCTCATATAATATATATATATATATATATATATCCAATACCTATTTTCAACTAGATGCAAATATTCATCCCAATTTGACTGTTTCCCATCACATATATTTTGGGCATATCCTCAATCACCTAGTTGATGCTCTTAATTTTTCCATGTAATTCTAGGTGATATGTTGTGGTAAATTTAAATACCCTTCCAAAATTTTGTTGGGTTGTGTTATATTCTTTCCACGTAGTTAACATGGGGTTTGAGGGGCACCTGTAACCCCACTTTATGGGGTTCAGGACAACGCCTTGGAAAATTTTGGTTTTGGACCCTATGTTAGGTTGGGCAGACCCACCTATGGTTTTGTGCATGATTTTTGCACATGTTTTTTGGATGCGATGGTTTTCGGTCCATGGTATTGGATGCTTCGGCAT
>APFE030245104.1:0-36678 GCA_000404065.3 Pinus taeda
CTCCATGATGCCATAACTAGTAGATGAACATCAAATCACAAGGAAACAAGGGTTTCCTGTACAAATGGGGGAAGTGCAGAAGGCACAAGGGTCTTCAGACCTAGTCAGGGGAAAATCTTAGTATAATAACCTTTCTCTCTCTTCTCTCCTCCCTTAGGCCTTCCCTTTTATGTCTTTTTATACCAATTCCAAAGTAGTTTTTTAGTTAGGAATTGGTTGGGAACAGTTGGGCCACAGGCACTAACAGGTGATTAGCAGGTAAAACCCGCGATCTCCGCCCGAAAATAAGGAGTTTTATATTTTTTTAAGTGTTTTAATGCATATACGCGGGTTGGGTATATATGGACCCGCGTATACACGCGTTTAACTCAGGGCAATGTCGCGTACAGGGAATACAACACTGTTTTTTAAATTTGAAACCAGGGCTGGAAGGAGGGGTTGCCCTAAGCCATGAGTTCAGCATCACAAACCATAATAGTGAGATTTGGAGCTATAACAGGGACGACATCCAGCTCAATCTTGCCTTCAAAAGGTCCATCTTCAGATGATACAATATCCAAAGAGAATGAGAATGACACTATTCAAATTCTTTTCGTAAACACAGATTCTGATGAACATGGGGGCAATCTAGTCATTCCTTTACCACAGGAAGGAAGTTCCCCATTTCAAGAGACTCGTTCGGCCGTTTATTCAGTCCCTCCTCCAAGCAATCTAATCGTTTCCTTTGATTGGAATCTACTAGCAGGACCCCGCCTTCCATCTAATGTGCCATTCAGAATCATAGTACAAGTTTATAGAATGATCATGGTTGGCACTATCATAGATGAAGGGGCTTCTGTGAGTATCCTTTTCTCAACTGCTTGGAAAGCGCTTGGTTCACCATCGCTTCTGCCTGAGAATCAAAATTTGTCAGGGTTCGTTAAAGGAACTAGTCGACCATTAGGGATCCTTCCAAATGTTCTTATAAATTTGAGAAGGAAAAACGTTCACTTGAACTTGATGTTAGTCCAAGGGCCACTAGATTACAATCTACTACTTGGGCGAGACTACATTTACAGCATGGGAGCTATTGTTTCCTCACTCTTCCGGGTGATGTGTTTCCCATATGAAGGTAGAATGGTGTAGCTTGTTGACCAACTTTCATTTCCCAGTTCAAACACGACTACGAGTCAAATTCCATCCCTAAATGGTCTCTTTACACAAGGAATGTCTCTTCAACCTCTAGTTCATCCACCTTATTACCACGAGTGATTCGGTGAATGTAATGAAGTTTAGGGGGCATGCACCCTGGTCTGCTACGGCAGGTGAACCCAGATGAAAAGAAATATTTCCTCGTAGGATATATGATTGGACTAAAACACCATTTCTGTGTAGGATGTGGGATCAGTCTGAAACAGGATCTCCTCATCGTAGGTTATATGATTGATCTGAAACACTATTTTTGTATAGGATATGGGATCAGTCCGAAACAAGATCTCCTCGAAGGTTATGTGATTGGAAGTGTCGACCCATACCATTCACCTATATCCATTTTGATGGACAAAGCCGAGGAAGTGTTTTATCTACTTTGCGAATGAAACAATCTTGCTTAAAGGCAAGAAGTTCTATATGGTGACCTGGAAACTCTTATTTTCTTTATACCTGGGGGCATGCAAACCTTTTTTTACGCAAGTGAAAAGCGACCAGCGTAACTCTAACCCTGTAGTATTTAATAACTTCAATTGCTGAGGTTAGGTGATTGGTCTGATCCACCATTCACCTTTGTAAGAAGCCCCGACAAAGCATAGGAAATGTTTTCTCTGAACTATCATACCTAATCTCAGCAATTCGCTAACTCTTAGTTCTGTAGTTGGTCATTTCTAGCCTGCATACAAAAGGCACTGAGCAAAGTTTCGCATGGGGCAAGCTCATTAAAAAATGAACCACAACCGATAAGAGACATCTTTAAAAGATGACTAGAACGAGCAATGTTTCCGCAAAGTTCAAGCTTGTTAAAAAATAAACCTAGCAATGAGCAATGTTTTCGCAAAGTTCAAGCTCGTTAAAAAATAAACCTAGCAATGAGCAATGTTTCTGCGAAGTTCAAGCTTGTTAAAAAATAAACCTAGCAACGAGTAATGTTACTGCAGGGTTCAAGCTCGTTAAAAAATAAACCCGCCACTGAGCATAGTTTCTACAGATTCAAGCTCATTAAAAAATGAATCCACCCTCGATAAATAACCTTTGTGATTGAATTGCTATTAGCCTTTTGAGCCTTGGTCGTGTTCTTACCATCACCTCCACTCTTTTAGCCGATCATACGCCTCCACATGATTGTGTACCCTTTTGAGGAACAACTACGACGAGTGTTTCTATTAGCCACCCTCATTATACTACCATGTTTGAGAAGTTCCAAAATTACTTGGAACCAGTTGCTACCCAGATACATCACTCGTTCCTCAAAAAACGAGTCTCGTTTAAGCTCTTTTTAGACTCATAAAATATGTAAAGGTTTCCGAGCCACTGGCCTTTCCAGCTCTTTAAAGTAAAGGGAAGTGCCATCCCTCCTCTATATTTTAATATTTTTGGACCCGAGGGATCATTACACAAAAAGATCGAGCGCTTGTCTTGTTCGGCTAGCTAAAACTATCAAAAAGTCATCCCTTTCGTATTATTTTATACTTTTTCAGGCTTAAGGGGTTATACCATGAAAAGGGACTATTGGAGTTTCCTTTCTGTCTCTTTTCAAACTCTCTAAATATGAAAAGAACCGAGTTGTCTTTGTCATTAAACTCTTTAAAACAATAGTGACAAACTTGTCTATCCGGACAAGAGCGAGTTTCACTGTCGCTAGACTCGCTAAAATAGAGCGACAAGTTTGCCCGAAGGGCAAATTATAGAACCAGCATATGTTATCCTCCTCAAGCTTGACAAAAATAAATAGGTACTAGTCAGCAATGACTGGGGAAAAAGGGAAGAAATCTTGAAGAACTTCATTGGTAGCAGGTCGCTCTTGAACATGACACTTTCACTCCATCGCCATGATTGAGTTGGGTTGGGTTATTCCATTCACCATCACCATTGGTTCTCCATACCGTCCATGGGGTTAACGCTACCGATCCATCATAGTGTCACCGATATGTTCAAGAGAAGTCGCTCATATAACTCACCAACCCAACTAACGCCTCATCCACTGCAATACCTTCATGCTCCATTTTTCATGACCGCCACCCTAAACCTTGTATCATCAGATCGTTTTCACCTCCAGAAAATCATTTGCTTCATTTTGTGTCGTACATGTGGGATTCATTAAGGCCCTCCGACGATGGGTCACTTCTTGTCAACATTAGCTCATTATCCAAGAAGTTGACTTAGGAACAACCCTCTCAGTACTTTGAAGCTTGCATGCCTCAATGGCAAGTTTCTCACTTCTAGCGACAGGTTTACATCAATGGCCTTCAAATGAAAGATTTTGCGTGGTGTTCGACATCAAGTCCTATATTCACACGATGTGAATTGTACTATAGTACCTTGAGGGTCATTATCATTATTGGTGATTCCTCTCACGCCTGTTAACAGCTTACATCATTGGCTGGTAATCAGGCGGTGTCTTTCCATGTTTGACTTCAAGACATCTCTTCACATGGATCGACTTATACATCGGGCAAAGATTGAATGAGTTTGAAGACCTCAGATCTAGTTTCATCCATCCAGGCTGTGATATATTCAGGAAAATAAAGACATCAAATGTACTCCGTAGGTACAGAAATGATCATCCAAAGCTAAGGGATGATGGCTCTACCAAAATCATCAATTTGCCACACAGACAATTATCTGTCCTATGTACATGAAAATGAATTTATAAAGATGAGCATGGGAATGCCCGCATCAGCTAGATCATGAAAATAATATGAAGGTAATGTAATGTATTGTGTTTTATACAAGTCACCTTCCAGTTCGAAAAACCTCGGATCCCCATGATAAAGAATTTCACCCGACATCAGAATATTTACGACCTCATGCTTTAGGGGGCAACTGTTATAGACATATTTGGGCACTTCAACCCTAATCACATATGTATATAAACCAAAGGCTCTCAAACCCATAAAAGTGTTGTTTCAAACCCTAAAGGATCAAGGTCAACTGATTATATAATTTCCCAGAAGTTCTCCCTGAAAAAATACTCAGAACTGGTCAAAACTGGATCATACAGACTGCTCCATGCAGAAGGTACGATGCATCTCACCTGTTACACACAAGGTGTGCGATGCATACTGAAAATCCCTTTTGTAGGGTGCAATGAGCGAGAGCAGACAAATGGCAGAGGCCGTTTGCTAGGTGGAAACTCAGAGAATCTTCTAGAAACTGCTCATATGACACTTGCCTCTCTGAATTCACCCAAGGATGAGTAAGAGATCATGAAATCTCCAAGTGGTACCAAGAACTATCAATGAAATGACACTAATCAAAAACCCAAAAGCTGACTCACCCCTCTACAAACATCTATATATGGATCCCTCATCCCAGAGATCCAAGAGGTTGGAATTTTGTAATTTGTAAGGAAGTGTTGTTGGTTTCTCTTTGAGACATTGTATTGTTGGGTGATTTTGCTTTTCATAAGGTGAATAGGGCTTTCATGCTGGGAGGATGGCGCTGGATCAGACAACTGGGTTGTAATCCTCTCTTCTACTTCTACCAATAAAGTTATTTGAGTTTTCCTCCAGATGCTTGCTTATTTCTGAATCTTGTATTTGTGTATGCATTTGTATGGTTAATGTACATCTGATTATACATTGTTTATGGCATTATAGATCTCTATGCTTTGATGGTATTTTGTTGCTTTGCCTCTATAGGTGTTCTTTGAAGTGGGACAAATGAGAAAGGAGTGGCGAAAGATCTATCAAAGGAGAGAGGAAACAAGCAAGGAGCCAAGCGAAAGACTGAGGTTGGTGCTCTTTGCTTCTCTCTTATCTATCATCCATAAAGGAAAACACAAGTTTCTTTGAATTGTTTGTTTCTAAGATAGCTACCAGTCTTAGTGGGACTAGCAGATCAAATAGTGACACTATTTTTCTTGGAAACACCATTGACCCATGTTGCTCCCATATTTCCCAAAAAAAATCGTTTAGGACCTCAAAATGGCTCCGGAAGTTCAAGACCTGAAAAACTACTAAAAATAGTAAACTGCGCTACAATTTAGGAAATTGAAAAGCTAAAAGAGACAGTTGTGGGGGTCCAAATGGGATAGGTGGGTGGCCACCAACATCCACCTAGATCAATCACTCATTGTGATGGGTCATCAGTAAAGTGCCTTGATCACCATCTCAGTCATCATCTCATGGTCAATCATATTGCAAGGTTTAAAAGTCCAAATCATTAGTCTCCATTAGGTGTCATTATTAAGGTCAAGTCATGACATCACCTAGGTCATCATCTTGGGAGTAGTAATTAGGGAAAAAATACTCAAGGAAATTTTAGCTTGTTTTAGCATCTTCATTCATATTTCATATACCTCCAACCTTGCCTCATAAATCCCCTCTTTCCATCAAAAACCCATTTTTCCTTGAGAAAATCCTTAAAGCCTAGCCCAAAACCCATTTTTTCCCTTGGAAAAAAATCATTTTTTAACTCTAGCTGTGTTCCATTTAAACATGTCGAAGTCCCTTTTAAAGGGAGGAGAGCCGCAAAGCATATTGCAATCGACGCTACCTCATGAAACAATACAATGGTCGCGCTCGTCTCCCCTTCCCAATTGTGATTGTGATTTAGCATATTGCAAATTCTCCAGCCTGTTGAGATCGCAAAAACTCTTCCTCCACTTGCCGATTGCGATAAACTCCTCCCCTGCTGATTGTGATATCGTAATCAGGATCACACAATCAAAAGTTCCTCCTCCGCCAAACCCCTTCCCACTCCCCGATGGTGATGTGCAAGATTCCTTTGGACGCGATATTTTATATATACTACGGTTTTTGAAATTTCAGATACGTCCTCTTTGTGAAACATGAAAAATCAGTGTAAAGGCCCCTCCCCTGTTGTAATTGTGATATTTCAATGGCCTGGATCAACAACCTAGATTTAATCAAACCGGATCAGGAATCTCAGATCAACAGTTCATAGTTCTCCTGGATGGTCAATATCAGTTCATTTTTTCACACCCCTGGCCACGTTTTCTCGTTGTTTTTCATGTAATTTTCCAAACTGAATGATTACGACCTCCATTCAGAGAGCACCAAATCATCCATTCTGCCTCCACTCAGAAGACAACGAAGACATTTTCGACGTATATCCATTCCTCCTCCACTCAAATATAATGCAGGAAAAATGGAATAAAAACGCAGTTCATTAGCCATCAAGACTAACAACAATGTCTATTCAAGGCCTCAGTTACTACCAGAATTCCCATAACAACACCAAAACTCAACCGACTGATATTATTAACAGTTTGATCTATTTTTATAACTTTTGTAATAAATCTTGAATTCTATTTTAAGATATTTATTTTGTAAATAATTGTATAAATGCTTCAGATCTCGAAATATTGTGGGTTGGATGTTTGTGAATCATAGCTTGGAGCTAGTGTACATTTTCTAGTAATATAACAAGCAGTTGCAGTTATTATCTTGGGATTCTTGTGGTATGTTTCTGTGATAGTGTTTTCTCTAATATTTCTTTTCCCTACCATCTTTATGCTTTCTTGTGTTCATCTCATTAAACAGATTTCATAAGTTATATGCTATGTTTTGGTAAGATTTTCATGCTAGTGTTCTTTCTTCTTGATGAATGAATTCACGATTACAAGTTGACGATTTGTGGTATTGCAACAAGAATGCTGCAACTCCCAAGGCTACCGACTTTAATTATCAACCCGGAGTTCGTAAAAACTTAAGAAGTATCGACACTATGTGTAGCATACAATGTGTCCTTCCTTTGCTGTCATGATGTAATGGAGTGCATGTACTTAAATCAAATACTAAACTAATTGCAAAAAATGAACTGCTCGAAATGGAAACCCTAACCTATTGCAAGAAATAAAATACAAGGAAAGAAACATATTCTAATTGCATAAAGATCATGAACTAAATGTGAAAGAAACCTAACTTAACCCTATTTATCACATGTGATGATTTAAACTAACTGAGCATGGAATCTGATCTAGGGAGTATTAGCTGTTGCATGCATGTGCTTATTAAGAAATAAAAAGGATTGTTTTTCTTTATCTTTTCATTTTATAAATGCAAATGCTAATCTTTCCTTGTTCTTTGGCAAGGGAGACAGGTGTGGAGGGAGAGGGGTACAATGGCTTTGATTTCTTGGAGGTCAAGTAGAGGCCTAATCCTAGCTTAAATGATGATTTTTCTCAATCCGGGCTCAAAATAGGCTGCTAGAGGATTTCCTACCTGAGGATGTCTATAGGATGTACTAGTTCCTACAAGATCCCCTGTTTTATTACAAAAAACAGGCCGAAAGCTTAGGAAGTAGTCTAGAAGGTGGAATGGAGCTTGGGAAAGATGGATAATGGAAGAATAAGGCATGGAAGTGGTGTACACTAGTGAGAACTCAAGAAAGGGCTTCAATATGGGTAGATTTTCTCAATGTAAATGGCAATTTTTGCTTATAAAACAGGAATTCGGATTGAGATTTTAGTGGAGTTTGGTGACATGGGTGGATGAGGCTTCGATTAGGTGAATGAGATGAGGTATCCCTACAATGTAGAAGCTCCTGCAACACACAATATTGTCTACATCTATCCACAAATTCATCTATACATGAGAAAGGTTTATTAAACAACGGAAAATTACTAGTCTAAAATCCATAAATTTGAGAACTAGTGAGCTAGTAAATCTATCAAATTCCTAACCTAATCAAGTGCAAATGAAATGGGGTAAATTTTTTTATTAAATATAATGTTTTTGTGATGTAATTCAAGTGGAATAAACTTGATTGAATCTCATTAGCATGCTCTAAAAATAGGAGAAAGTTATTGTTCTTTGCTACAAAGGAGTTCCATAAATCTAGATTTGGGAATAAGAAGACTAATCCAAGTAGCTTAATGATTAATATGACCTTACAAAGCTTTTTCAATGGTGAAATGATGCTTTTGATCCTGAAAAAGAACTTACATCAACCATTTAACCCAATCCTACAACAAGAAATCATTGATACTAAATGCAGAACTAGAAAGAAACAAGAACAAGAGATGCATGTGAATAAAAAGTGAAAAGAATAAAAGAAAATGATACAAAAAGGGGAGGCTCCTGGGATGGCCAAGCCCAATTAAAATCAGAGAACTATGGAGGGGAACAAGATTTAGAAGCTGAACATGACACCCATCTTCATTATTTTCATCAATACAATTACATCCATGCAAGCAAATACAATGAAGCTGCAAAATACAAGTTATCTCCAAAATAATACTAATAAAAATCTCTCCCCAGAGGAAAATTCGACTTGGTACTTATAAAAAATGATCAGGAATCATTCCCCATGAAATGAGGAAGCTTTTCCCACCAAAATCCATTGATCAGTGGATCTGGTTCCCAATACTAGGAATCTACATTAAATGGCACAGAACACATTCCTGGATTTTCTCAATCATTGGAGTTCCACAATCTATGCCATAATTTCATAATACCTTGTTGATTTATTATTTAATATTGATACTCCTACAGTAGGGAGAAAGTCCCTAAATTATCTCCTCCTCCAAATCTTCATAATCTGTCTAATATTCTCATAATATTCCACAAAATTAAATAATATTAGGTACAAATATGCAATTATTCATAAACCTTCCTAATGAACATATTAAAGTTAAAAATGCATTATCTAATGCAAAAAGAGAGGTTTAATGTGTTGAAATATGGTCAGATGGGCCTTCATTTATGTTTATTTCAAAGGCATGGGCCTTAATTTATGTCTAATTTAGAGGCCCATCATACCCTTCTCCTGAAAGTGTTGTTCATGCTTTGAGAAACTTAGTGACCTCATTGTGCCTCATTCATGGCGCTGGTGGCCTCTCTCTGGTGCATTCCTCAGTCCTTTCTCTTAATAATTTTGGATGTAAGTTCTTTAAGGGCAAGCCCAAAAACATATTTGTGCATAGAAAAATCACTGTTTCTTGAGACCATTAGCTTGCCTTCTTCTTTTCTTTTGTGGCATAGATGATTGCCTAATGGCCTTGGAGTTTTCTGTTTTGATTAGGTCTCTCTTAGTCACTACCTTTTTTTTTGGTCTTAGCACCATTTGTTCCTTTCTTCCTACTTATAGCAACATTCTATCTTCTTATAGTAGCCATTCCTTCTCTTTCAGAGTCTTTTAACTGTATGGGAGTGATGAGAAATGATGTATAGGGTTTGGAGGATGATGCTAGGGCTCAGAGGGAGTAATGTAGGTTTCTGAAAATGGAGAGGATGCTCTGTTTGTTTTTTTTCCCTTTCAATAAATTTTCAGGGTGAGACGGAGTGTAGGGTTTGTTCTTGAAATTATGAAATGGGTTGGATGAATGATGGATAGATAGTGAATATGAAGTGAATAGAGGGCTTGGAGTGTTGTAGTGACTTGGTCTTTGCAAAAATTTCTTCTTTTAACTGTTTTCCCCATTCCTTGAAATCATCACCCTTCATAATTTGACTTTTCCACATTGCATGAGTGAATTAGTGAGTTGAAATTAACTAGTTGAAGGTGGTTGAGATTGCTGACCCATCCTTAGCTTATAAAACCTCATCTCTCATGCATTGACAAAAAAATTCTAATTATAATATGCTCAAGAGAAGAAGTCAAGAATATTGCATACCTGTACTTACCTGATGGTTGTTGGAGAGACATGCATGCTGTTGTTGAGTTGATGTTGTTGTGCTGCTAATGAATAGGGTACATTTTCTTGAAGGCCTTTTTTTCTTTTTTGTTGATGGGTTGCCTTCTTGTTGATGTGCAGGTGTTGGGGAACCTATATCAACCTTCCCTAAAGAATACATGACCTTTTGACCCATTTCTCCAATCATATTGCCTCTTGGAGCTTCTTCTCAGCCATCCAGTACAAATCATGTAGTAATTCAAGACAACCTCTTGTAGCATACTTGTTTTTTCCATATCTCCCAAACAGTAGAATGGATTAACCTAAATTTTTCTAAGCATGTTTCCATAATCATTATTCACCTCCCCATAAAATCTCTTTGCCAATGGATGCACGAATCATGAAAAAATAAAAAATGGTTGAAGGTGATGGAGTCCGATTTCTTGGAAACCGTGCACTGGAATTTGCTAAAATTTCTTGGGCATGTTGTCATAATCCATATGCATCTCCCCATGAAACAACTTTTTAAATGGATGCATGAATATCGAGGACGTTCAAAACTAGTTGTAGGTGATGGAGACTGATTTCTTGAAAACGGTGCATTGGAATTTTCTGAAATTGCTTGAGAATGTTACCATCATCCATATGAATCTCCCCCTAAAAATCTTAGCAAATGGATGCATGGTTTGCAAGATATGGAAAAAATAGTTTTCTGCTCTATGTATTTCTGTTTCCTGTAGTAAAATAGAGCATTCCTGTAGTTTTTTAGGACAACAAGGAAAATGAGTGGTAGAAGCTTCGAAATAATGAGTGGATGGTGGAAATAGATGAGGGTGATGAATTTTCATGGCCTTGGTCATGTTAGAGCATTTGAGCAAAGGAGGAGAAATTCAAAATTTGACTTCTTCTTACTAGGTTTGACCTATTTTTTTCTTTTGTTGGTGCCAACTTGTTTTTGTTGCTTGCAGATGTTGGGGACACCTACATTCATTAGAGAGATGCATGGAGCACATATTTTTTGTATTTTCCTTTTTTTTTTTATCTTCTAGGCCTACTAGCTGCCTCAATGAGGTTTTCGACTAGTAGGTCTGCCTAGGAGCCTCAAAGGAGGTTTTCACGTAACATCTTTTTTGTCTCCCTTTTTCTCTCTTTTTTCCAACCCATTAACTGCCTCATGAAGTTTTTCAATAAATGAGCCAATATCAGGAGCCTCAAAGGAGGTTTTCACCTGAGACTTTATTTTTTCCTCTTATTTTTCATTTCATTTTCTTTTTATACTCTACCCTTCTTGAAAAAAAAATTACTTTCAAGTATAAGAATGCTTCCAATGGAGCCATTTGCACATCAAGATGACATACAAACTGAGCTTGCAATATATGATTTGACATGTACCTGGATTTCAGAGACCAAATGATTTGACTTTGAAATGATCAAGCACAGTTGAAGAAGAGAGTGTTGTTGCAACTTAATGACTGTCTGAAACCATATTTCAATATAGTTGTGATGCCCCTTATTCACTTGCTAATTTGGAACATCTTGGATGTATTCTTTTTCCATGACCTTAAAATCTTCCTCTTTTTGCTAATTGTTCTCTTGAACACATGGATGATTTGATGGTAACCATTAGGGAGCTTTCTAAATCTCTAATTTTATTGTCTGATCTTCATCAAGCGCAACCCATGATTCTTTGATCTTCTCCTTTGAATCTTATTTTTTTGCATGTTGTCCTTCAATGGCATCAAGAGAATCTCTTTTTTTGAATATTATTTCTGAGCTGAGATGAATACATTTGAGATTGAAAGGAGATATTTGGAAGTATTGTACCTTAGCATTGTAAGTGGAGTGAGCTATTTCATTGTGTGAGTTTGGAAATGGTGGTACAAGTAGTTGAGTGGGAGTGGATATTTAAGATGGATTTGGTTGGGGTTGTGGTTTTGGTGGAGGTGAATGGTAGGGATAAAATGGAGTTGTGTATGGAGGATATTGAGGAAAATATTGAGGATATTGTGGATGGCTCCCATAAGTTCCTTTCCAACCTTGTTGCCAAGATTGGTTTTGGGCTTGAGATGGCTAATGTTGCCAAGGAAAGGGTGTGTTCCAATTACTTTGAGATGGATGTGCATAAGCTTGAAATTGTGAATTAGGTTCTTGCATCATACTAGGCCGAATAGGCTTCCATGGTCCTCTTGGAGCTGCATTGGCAATTGACTTGCTCCATTGTCCTCTTGGTAAACTTCCTTCAACCTTGGTAATGAGGGGAAATATTTAACATCATGTGATTATGCATGGACAACAAAAATATCAACATCTTATTTTTATTAATCTTTCATTCTTAACATTTCTACTTGTTTGGTTAGATTTCTAAGAAATTTCTGTTTTAAAATCATCAAACAAATTTCCAAGTTTAGCTTGACTTACCGATCTTGATGTTGATTTACTTACTCTTGCCCTTCCTCTTGATATGTGTTTGCATGTTTCACAAATTTCTTCAAATGATATTTGGTATACATCACCTCCACTCATGAGATCAAGGAGATCAATCCACTCATCCCTAATTGTTCTAAGTAAGAGGGTTTTTAGTGTGTCAGATCCTAAATGATGTAGTTTTTCCCTCTTAACATTATACATGAACTTCTCTATTATATCCTCTAGACCCTCATCTTCTCTTTGATTCATTCTAAAGATTTCTTCTTTAAGATCATGATCTTTGTATTTTTCTAGAAATATGTTTTGCATATCATTCCATGATCTTATTGAATTAAACCCTAAACTCATGAACCATTTAAGAGCTCTATCATTCAATGTTACCATAAACAATCTCAATTTTTTGAGTTTTTAATAAGTATCCATAAGATCTACAAACAATTTCAAATTCAAAGAGAAAGGTTTCTGGATCCTTTGACCTTAGACCATGAAATTTTGGAAGAAAATATGGAGGGATGTTCTTCATGTGCACACTACCATTAATATATTGAATAGGAAATCCAAGAGGATCTCCCTCATTGTTATCTTCTCCATATTTTTCTTCTACATTTTTTTCCATCTCTTCTTCTTCTACCTGCAAAAGTGGATGGTGATATGGCTCTTACTACACCATGTGATCAAATGGGCGGTGGGTTGGTGTTGGAGAATTTTTTTGTTTTTATGATTGAATGAAAACACTAATGCAATGCACATTTCTGTTTTTGAAATGAAATATTCTTAATGCAATTTTTTATCTTTATTTTTTGCAAAAAGTAAAAATAAATGAATCAACTAGGGAAGAAAACAATGCATACTTTGACACCTCCTCGGCAACGGTGCCAAAAAGTGATGAGCCTCAATATTGCAACAAGAATATTGCAACTCCTAAGGCTACCGACTTTAATTATCAACCCGGGGTTCGTACAAACTTAAGAGGTATCGACGCTATATGTGTAGTATACAATGTGTCATTCATTTGTTGTCATGATGTAATGGAGTGCATGTACTGAAATTAAAACCTAAATTAATTACCGAAAATGAACTGCTCAAAATGGAAACCCTAACCTATTGCAAGAAATAAAGTACAAGGAAAGAAACATATTCTAGTTGCATAAAGATCATGAACTAAATGTAAAAGAAACCTAACTTAACCCTATTTATCACATGTGATGATTTAAACTAACTGAGCATGGAATATGATCTAGGGAGTATTAATTGTTGCATTCATGTGCTAATTAAGAAATAAAAATAACTATTTTTCTTTATCTTTTCATTTTATAAATGTAAATGCTAATAGTTTCTTATTCTTTGGCAGAGGAGACAGGTGTGGAGGAAGAGGGGTACAATGGTTTTGATGGCTTGGAGGTCAAGTAGAGGCTTAATCCTAGCTTAAATGATGAATTTTCTCAATTCAGGCTCAAAACAGGCCAGTAGAGGATTTCCTATAAGATGTCTACAGGGTGTACTAGTTCCTACGGGATCCCTTGTTTTATTACCAAAAACAGGCTGAAAGCTTAGGAAGTGGTCTATAAGGTGGAATGGAGCTTGGGAAAGGTGGATAATGGAAGAATAAGGCATGGAGGTGGTGGACACTACTGAGAACTCAAGCAAGGGCTTCAAGATGTTAGATTTTCTCAATGGAAATGGCATTTTTTGCTTATAAAACAAGAATTCAAATTGAGATTTTAGTGGATTTTGGCGACATGGGTGGATGAGGCTTGGATTAAGTGAACTAGATGAGGTCTCCATGCAATGTATAAGCTCTTGCAACACAAATTATTGTCTGCATCTATCCACAAATTAATCTATACATGGGAAAGATTTATTTAACAACGGAAAATTACTAGTCTAAAATCCAGAAATTCGAGAACTAGTGAGCTAGTAAATCTATAAAATTCCTAACCTAAACAAGTGAAAATGCAATGGGATAAGATTTTTTTATTAAATATAATGATTTTATGACCTAATTCAAGTGGAATCAACTTGATTGAAACTCATTAGCATGCTCTAAAAAATAACAAAAATTTACCATTCCTTGCTACAAAGGAGTTCCAGAAATATAGATTTGGGAATAAGAATACTAATCCAAGTAGTTCAATGATTACTATGACCTTCCAAATATTTTCCAAGGATTAAATGATGCTTTTGATCCTACAAAATAACTTACATCAACCATTTAACCCAACCCTACAACAAGAAATCATTAATACTAAATGTAGATCTAGAAAGAAACAAGAATAAGAGATGCATGTGAATAAGAAGTGAAAAGAATAAAAGAAAATGATACAAAAAGGGCTATAATGCTCCTGCGATGGCAAACCCTAAGGAAACTCAGAGACATATGGAGGAGAACAATATTTAGAAGTTGAACATGACACCAATCTTCATTATTTTCATCAATACAATTACATCCCTGCAAGAAAATACAAGGGAGCTGCAAAATACGAGTTCTCTCCACAAGAAGACTAATACAAATCTCTCCCCAGAGGAAAATTCAACTTGGTACTTATAAAAAATGACTAGGAATCATTCCCCATGAAAGGAAAAAGCTTTTCCCACCAAAATCCCTTGATTAGTGGATCTCGTTCCCAATACTAGGAATCTGCATTAAATGACAGGGAATACATTCCTAGATTTTCTCAACCATTCGAGTTCCACAATATGTGCCATCATTCTATAATGTCTTGTTGATTTATTATTTATTATTGATCATCCTGTAGTAGGAAGCAAGTCCCTAAATTATCTCCTCCTTCAAATCTTCATAATCTACCCAATATTCTCATAATATTCCACAAAAATAAATAATATTAGGCACATATATGCAATTATTCATAAACCTTCCTAATGAACATATTAAACTTAAAAATACATTATATAATTCAAAAAGAGAGGTTTAATGTGTTGAAGGATGGTTATATGGGCCTTAATTTATGTTTAATTCAGAAGCATGGGCCTTAATTTATGTCTAATTTAGAGGTCCATCACATGCTTGTTCTGATCTTCTACTTTTTCATATCACTGATCATGCCTACCTTGCCCCATTATATCTCTAAAATTGATCATTAGAATCTAGTTCCTAGATCTATGAGCTTCATCCAGCAAAATCATAAAATCAAACACCATTGAGTTTAATATCTAGCCTAACATCTGATTCCCTCTCTAGTCACTTCATTAGCTGTGAGAACTTTGAGAAAGCCATCTTTGATTTGGTAGGGATAGCTACCTAATCTAAAGATTGGCTTGAGGTTTCCTCCTTAGCTTCCTTTCTCAACTTTGGGACACTGAGGAGTGCTAACAAGGAGTATCCCCATGACATCATGGAATTGCTGCAAAAGCACCAAAAGGGTTTTGAAGATATACCATGACAATGACCACCAGATAAGGGATTTGAGCACATAATTGAACTAGAGGAAGGGATCCAAGATTTCATATCCACCCCTTACCAACATCCCAAAGAATATAAGGATGAGATAGAGAAGGCAGTCCAGGAGTTTTTGGCATTAGGACACATTTGACCAAGCTCAAGCCCTTTTGCTTCATCCGTGGTTTTGGTCAAGAAGAAGGATGAGTCCCTAAGGATGTGCATAGACTATCATGTACCAAACAAAAAAACCATCAAAAATCAATATCCTATCCCCAAGATCAACGAGCTAATGGATTAGCTGAAGGGGGCCAAGTAATTCTGAAAGATTTACCTTTCCTCAGGTTATCACCAGATTAGAGTTTGTGATGAGGAAATGTTGGGTGTAATTAACAACCTAACATTTAATTGTCAATCCGAGAGTTCTTAAACTTGGAGGTGCAACACTGGAAATTCCAGAGAAGGACTTCAACAACCTGCAAACCCTACTTCTATTTCTACAATTAAATCATGCAGAATCTGAAAGAATAAATTACAAGAAAACCTTTCAATCCTTACTTGCACTTGAAAATAAAATGACACCACTCCATTCTGGAAATGGGATTCACTCAGAAACAATCAATCAAAGACTTTACTAAAGGAAATAAATCATGTCATTCAATAACTCAATCTTAAAACTCAAAGGATTCGAAGAAAGCAAATTTTCTCCTGTAATTTTAGTTCTTACACTAGCAATACATAATACATTCCTTTTCTGTGTTATATCAATTATGCTTCCTATATTGCAAAATGACCATGTTCATGTACTAGAACAATTATGTTCTCGCACTCAAAACAACTTTGTTTCTGTATTGGAACTACTCTGTTCTTATACTGGGATGATTCTGTTCCTGCACTCTATTCCTGTTCCATGAAAGACAGAACAATTCCTGTACTTTGTTCCTGTACTGGAGCAATTATGTTCCTGTACTAGTATGAATCTATTTCTACACTCAGAAATCTTTCACCCCTTAATCAATAAACTAAATTGTCGTGTAATCAAGCACAAAATCACGAAATACGAAAAGGAAAACTTCGATTCAATAAAGATGAAATCCCAAACCATCACATGCTCTGTAAAATGTAATTACAACTATGAACTGCGAAAGCCAATGGGAAATTTATCACTCTTAATGGAAATTACAAACTCTTGCGTTTTAAATAAATAATCACCGTAGAAAAATATATATTCTACTTCATTCCTCCTGGAATATTCAACATTGTGTCAAGGTAATTTCCTGTGTTTGCAAATAGATTTGATTCGAAATAAAAAGATTTATCTTTTCAATCTCATACTTGAACAACGATAATGATCGATTCTTGTACTATAAATGAATGAAGAACATAGCAAGGAATGTGATTTAGTTATAGTAAGTTACATAGGAAGATCGGTGCCTTCACACAGCTGCATTATATATAGATTAATCAAAGTATGGGGGTTCAAACTACTTGCTACAAAGAAACAATTCTTCAAACGAAACCTTAATTGTTCATTAAGAAAGATTGAAATGAATACTTTAGTAAACCCTACTCATTAACTAGAATTGATTTCAAGAGGAAAACTTCTCAAACCAAGAAAATTCTTACAGTGCTTTAAAAAGAAATTCTTCAACAAAAAGGAAACACACTTAACGCACACAAACCCTCAGATGTGAGAAAACTTCGGCAAGCAAAAAGAAACACATAAGAGTTCATTTAGTCACTCACACACATCATTCATAACCAACCCTCACACCACTCACTTCCTGTACATATT
Source organism: Pinus taeda (assembly GCA_000404065.3). Taxonomy (NCBI): domain Eukaryota; kingdom Viridiplantae; phylum Streptophyta; class Pinopsida; order Pinales; family Pinaceae; genus Pinus; species Pinus taeda. The sequence continues at coordinate 17,392 of APFE030245104.1, forward strand.
ACATAATATAATAACAATGGGAGAATGAGCTGGGTTGGCTAGTACCTAGCCAACCAACTCGTTTCCCTTTAAGTAAAACTTTTAGTCTATGAGAGCAAGATTAACATTATAGGAAATAGACAAAATAGGTGCATCAACCTAGTATTGATGCTTGTTATTAATGGAAATCTCAAGCCTTATACATTTAGAGCTCCATAGTCCATTCCCAAATTGATCTTAGGAAGGGGAAGAACCCCAACACTCAACATAGTAGCATGAGAGTACAAAGAATGACTTCTTGTCCCTGTCTATAGAGCCATGATTGGATTTTATATAATTTACAATTACATGATAGGATTTGAACAAGCCAAACCAAGAAAAAACCGAATGAGAGGGGATTATAATAGCTTCCCCATCCAAAGGCATTCTATTACAACCAATATCTAATAAAGAAGACACGAATCTAATATGCAATTTCCATTTTTTTACAAATATGGGCAAGATCATAGAATTCTGGAAAAACAATCTCTTTTTATAAAACTGCCTCAAAAAACCTCGTATATCTCTTAGACCAATGCGAATTTTGGAAATTTGTTTGGAGAAAATATATTTTGTTATATTTTTAATGACAACCTCTCTTGGAATTTTTTAATCGGTTCCATTGCCTCGTAAATCCTGCCTGAAGTTGATTGTTTGGATACTTTTGCAAATTTCTGTTTTACCTGATTTTCTACAAATCTACCTCAAATACCCCTTCGTATCTCCCAAATGATGGTTAATTCTGGAAAATCGCCCACGTTTTTTTAATTTCCTATACTAGGATAAAATCCCATGTTCCAGAACTTTCATATTCTACTTCATCTGCACACAAATATAGGAGGAAGTTTCCCATTTGAACGCTGTTGTGAATTTGGGGCTGAAGCATTAATTATTCCCTAAAAATCCATCTGTATGACCTAAGTGCATTTTGACTGATGTGGAGTTGTCTAAGCAAAATTTTAAACAAAATCCTTTCCCAGATTTTCCAGAAAATGTGCCAATGTATGAAAGCCCCATATTGGTTGCTCTCTAGTACATGAATGTTTCTCTTTAGTGCAGGAATAGGTCAATGAAAGATAAGTCCACCTCTGACTCTCAAAAAGGATCTGAGATAATTCGAAACACGTGTTTGTACTACCAAATAACATTTTCCTTCGTGGCAATCTTGAATGATGAATTGCTCCACATATACTTGGTGCATGATCCCTATGTGATGCAAGAACAAGAAAATCTACATTAACAACATTTTAATGAGCATTAATACTAGAAATGCATATACCGAAGGTATTCTTATATAAAATACAACCCAAGCATGAATCTTCGCTATTGCATTAAAATAATGTAGAAAGAGTTCATAAACTGGTAAAACAAGGGAATAAGTAGGCCATCATATGAATAAAAATGTGCATTAAATACAACAATTATGGGGACTGACATCCCCCATGTTGATCATCTTGTATGTCCTCATGCAAGCAAATCAACCGATATATTGATGTTTCCTTGCAAAAAACCAAAATTGAACCATAAATGTTCTTGCAACCATGTGTAAACAGATGTCGCCTGTAAGATAATGCATGTTGGTTCATTTCTATACTGGATTATTTATTCATTAAGACTGATCCAAATAAATTTTGATGTGAGGGCTACCATAGGAATGCTAATAATGTCATTATTGCAAGAATAGTGTTATCATGAAATAGCCAACAATCAAAATTTCCTCAAGCATCTAAAGAGCATTATAAATCAGCGAGCTTTCACTTTCAATAGTCTCATTATTATAAATAGAAGTGACATTATTTGGAATCCAAGGCATTAAAATGAAGGAAAATAGGGAAAAAGAGATATGACAAAGTGATACCTTCCCAGAATGTCCATCTTACCATTACCCAAGTGTATAGTTGAAGCTCCTCTTGTTCAAGCAAAGTGAATCACCTATACTAAGGGTCCCACATCCATAAAAACCAAATTATTTATGAAAGATAGAACTCCAAAGCACATTACTAAAAGGATCTTAAAGCCATTCTTAGATAGATATGATAGAGAATTCAGGGAAAGACAAAAACAACCAAGTAAATCATAGTGTAAAATCAACTTTAATACCACATGCATAGCCCTGCTGCCAGCAGGCGTATATAGCATTGACATGGATGCCTTTTAGCCCCACGAAATGCCTATGTCCCATCTATTAGATATAAATTTAAAGTCAATTGAAAACATTTACATTTGTTTAGAAATTGATTGTAGGTCACTTTCCCGGCTTGGTAACTAGCTAAAAATAGTGCCATTCACAAGAACTAACAAGAATGAACAAGCCGGCTTGTGGTGAGACCTCTTGTCTTTCAGTTTTTCAACTAAAAGCCATTACCCTAGCTTGGTGACTAGTAGCGGTAATGCCATTCTTGTTAGGACTGATGATTATGGTAGGTCGGCTTGTAATGAGATCTCCCATCCCCCAGTTAGTCATTTTAAAAGAAAAATTGATTATAATTAACCTTAAATAGGTTACTTAATAGGTGGGGAGGCAAATATGCTCCTTAAGAGCAAGGGATGGTGTGAAAAGTTTTTAATTACTAATCTTTACTGGTTGGTCATTCTACCTTAAAGACTCTTTTAAAGAAAGAATCTCAGATAATCACTGAAATATTCCTCGAGTTGATCGTGCTAGGGTTCTCATGAGAGCTCATTAGGTTTTTATAGGAGTGGTCCACCATAGGAGGCTTTTCATAAATACCTTCGAAGATAATCTTGAAATGGTTTCTTGCATGACAATATGTTAGAATGAATAGGCCAGAAGTAGGTTTTTAAGCTTACAAATGGAAAGTATTAAATATAACAATAAAAATCCCCCTAACTGACCCAATGAATAATCTTGGCCAATAGTCAAAGTAACTTTATAAAATATGAGGCATCAAGAGTGAATTTATTCTGACAAGTCTTACCATAAGAGTGCTTAATGACATAAATTTCAATAGTTATGCCTTAAGAGTTGCAGTTTCAAGAGCGCTACTATACAATTTTATTTCAAATGGCATTTTTATTTATTGTTCTTATACTACTGTACCCTAATTTAGAGAGAGGAAGATCTGCTTCAAGTGTAGGAGTACTTCCAATGTAACCATGTGCATAACACAATGCTAAATATACTCACACTCAATTTTAAAGAATAAACTTCCACACATACGAGAGTATGATAAACCAACTGCTTTAATTGAGATGGTACCAAGAGTTTTTGAATGATGGAGGAATGTGTACCGAAAATTGTTTGGAACCAATTTTCAATGGAGTTCACATATTCTTTGTCTTTTGATTCATTAGTAACTGGTGGCTTCCCCTCTTCTGGCATATCATGTCAGTCTTCCCAAGATTTTTGATTTTTTTCTTGAGTGTAGGCTGGATCTTGTGATAGAAATGTCAAGAACTCTTCAATCTCTGTTTCCAATGGCTCTTTCTGCTCATTCGGTCTTATCCATGATTCTTCAATTTCCTCCTTAGATTGACAAATATATTCAAAGAAATCTTCTCAACCTTCTTGAATGGATGGATCATGGGTATTTTGTTCCTTTATCACATCTTAAAAGATGGATATGCTCTTGACTTCTGCCAAGATTTTTTCTCCTGGGAAGGAGAGACGCCAGCTACTGTCAAGATCTAAGTAAGCTCCTAGAGTGCATATATTGTCAAGCATTTGATCATTTTTCTTATGCTAGCTGGAATATCCTGTTAACACATGGATTGGCACATGGGGGGGGGGGTTCTTATAGCACCCAAAAAACCTAAAACCTCATTTGCAGGAAAGGAAACAAACTCGGCTTGTGACCTCTTTGGCAATATCGTCTAGTATGCTTCAGTGAGCAAGAGAAACACACTAAGAATTCATTTGCAGGAAAGAAACAAAACCTTGCAAGAAAAACTATGTGAAAAAGAAAACCAAATGCAACAGGTCACTGAGGTCAATCCCCTAAGCACCTCCCCGACAACGAGACCAAAATGTTGGGTGTAGTTAACAACATAACATTTAATTTTCAATCTGTGAGTTCATAAAATTGGAGGCGCAGCACTGGAAATGCCAGAGAATGACTTCAACAACCTGCAAACCCTAATTCTATTCCTACAATTAAATCATGCAGAATCTGAAAGAATAAATTATAAGAAAACCTTTCAATTCTTGTGCTTGCAAGTAAAATGACACAACTCCACTCTTGAAACTGGATTCACTTAGAAACAATCAATCAAAGAATTTATTGAAGGAAATAAATCATTCCATTCAATAAATCAATCATAAAACTCAAAGGATTCAAAGAAAGAAAATTTGTTCCTGTACTTTTAGTTCTTGCACTAGGAAGACAGAATAAGTTTATTTTCTGTGTTATATCAATTCTTCTTCCTGTACCACAAAATGACCCTATTATTGTACTAGAACAATTCTATTCTTGCACTCAGAATGATTCTGGTTTTGTACTGGAACTACTTTTTTCCTGTACTGGGATGATTTTTTTCCTGCACTCGGTTCCTGTAGCAGGAAAGACAAAACAGTTCCTGTACTCTGTTCCTGTACCAAAATGAATATATTTCTACACTTGAAAATCTTTCACCCCTTAATCAATAAACCAAAATGTTGTGTAATCAAGCACGAAATCATGAAGTATGAAAAGGAAAACTTCGGTTCACTAAAGATGAAATCCCAAACCATCACATGCTCTGTAAAATGTAGCTTACAACTATGAACTACGAAAGCCAATGGGAAATTTATCAATCTTAATGAAAATAACAATCTTGCGTTTTAAATAGAGAATCACCGTAGAAAAATATATATTCTACTTCATTCCTCCTGGAATATTCAACATTGTGTTAAGGTAATTTCCCGTGTTTGCAAACATATTCGATTCCAAATAAAAATATTTATCTTTTTAGTCTTGTACTTGAACAAAGACAATGATTGATTCTTATATTGTAAAGGAATGATGAACATAGCAAGGAACGCAATTTAGATATAATAAGTTACACAAGAAGACCGGTGCCTTCACAAAACTGCATTATATATAGATTAATTAGAGTATGGGGGTCCACACTACTTGCTACAAAGAAAAAATTCTTCAAATGAAACCTCAATTTTTCATTAAGAAAGAATAAAATGAATACTTCAATAAACCCTATTCATTAATTGAAAGCGATTTCAAGAGGAAAGCTTCTCAAACCAAGGAAATTATTGTTGTGATTTAGAAAGAAATCAGTAAACAAAAAGGAAACACACTTAACACACACAAACCCTCAGATCTTAGAACACTTCGACAAGAAAAAGGAAACGCACAAGAGTTCATTCAATCACTCACATGCATCATTCATAAGAAACACTCACACTGCTCACCTCCTATACTTAATACATAATATAATTAAATGGGAGAATGAGCTGGGTTGGTTGGGTCCTAGCCAACCAACTTGTTTCCCTTTAAGTAAAACTTTTAGTCTATGAGAGCAAGATTAACATTATAGGAAATAGATAAAATAGGTGCATGAAGTTGTCATTGCTGCTTGTCATTAATGGAAATCACATTCCTTATACATTTAGAGCTCCATAATCGAGTCCCAAATTGATATGAGGAAGGGAAAGACCCCCAATTCTCAGCTTAGCAGCATGAGAGTACAAGGAATGACTTGTTGTCCCTGTCTACAGAGCCATGATTTGGCTTTTATATAATTTACAATTACATGATAGGATTTGAACAAGCCAAAACAAGCACAAACCGAATGAGAGGGAAAAATAGCTTCCCCATCCAAAGGACTTCTATTAAGACCTATATCTAATAAATGAGACATGAATCTCATATGCAATTTCCATTTTTTTACAAATCTCGGCAAGATCCTAGAATTCTGGAAAAATAGTGTCTTTTTATAAAACTGCCTCAAAGAACCTCATATATCTCTTATACCAATGCGAAATTTGGAAATTATTTTGGAGGAAATATAATTTGTCATGTTTCCAACAACAACCTCTCTTGGAATTTTCTGAATCAACTCCATTGCCTCGGAAATCGTGCCCGAATTTCACTGTTTGGCTACTTTTGCAAATCTGGGTTTTACCTGATTTTCTACAAATATGCCTCAAAGACCCCTTCGTATCTCCCAAACGGTGGTTAATGCTTGAAAAACGCTCAAGTGTTACTCGATTTTCTATACCGGGATAAAAACCCATGTTCCATAATTTTCATATTCAACTTCATCTGCACACAAGTCTAGGAGGAAGTTTCCCATTTGAACACTGATGCGAATTTGGGGCTGAAGCATTAATTATTCCCTAAAAATACATTTGTACAACTTAGTTGCATTTTGACTGATGTGGATTTGTCTAAACAACATTTTGAACAAAAAATTTTCCCGGATTTTCCCGAAAATGTGTCAATGTATGCAAGCTCCAAATTGTTTGATCTCTAGTACAAGAATGCTACCCTTTAGTGCAGGAATAGGTCAATGAAATATAAGTCCACCTCTGACTGTCAAAAAGGATCCGATATCATTTGCAATGAGTGTTTTTACTACGAGATAGCATTTTCCTTCGTGGAATTCTTGAATGATGAAGTGCTCCACATATACTTGGTGCACGAACCCTATGTGATGCAAGAACAAGACAATCTACATTAACAACATTTTAGTGAGAATTAATACTATAAATGCATATAATGAAGGTATTCTTATGTAAAATACAACCCAAGAGTGAACCTTCATTATTGCATTAAAAGAATGTAGAAAGAGTTCATAAACTCGTAAAACAAGGGAATAAGTAGGCCATCATATGAATAAAAATGTGCATTAAGTACAACAATTTCGGGGCCTGACAAGACATTCCAAAGACAACTTTTAGATGCCACTATAGACACTATGAGTTCCTAGTGATGCCTTTTGGATTGACCAACACCCTTCCTAGTCATGTATGAACCATGTGTTTAACAAGAAGCTACACAAATTTCTGTTGGCCTTCTATGACAACATCATGATTTACATTCGAACATGGGAGGAGCATCTACAACACTTGGATGAGGTTTTGGGAATAATAGAGGCACATTAATTCTATGCCAAAGTATCCAAATGTGAGTTTGGCATGAAAAAAAATGTTATATTTTGGTCACATAATCGGAGGCGAAGGCATCAAAGTGCACCAGGGGAAGATTGAAGCCATTCTCAATTGGCCCACTCCCAAAAATGTAATTGACTTAAAGAGATTCTTAGGTATTTGTACTTATTATAGAATATTTGTTAAGGGATATTCACAACTAGCAGCACCTCTTACTGACCTGACAAAAAGGGGAGCCTTTGTATGGACAAAGACAACACATGATACATTTGAGCGAATGAAGGAAGTGATGAGTTCATGTACATTCTAGGCTTGTCGGAATTCTCCCAACCATCTGTATTGGAGTGTGATGCTTCTGGGGAAGCAATTGGGGTTGTTTTAACATAGAAGCATCATCTGATTTCTTTTGAGAGTAGGAAGCTCAAGGATTATGAGCACTCTTATTCCATTTATGATAAAGAAATTTTGGCAATTATGCATGCGCTGGCCAAATTTCGGCCATATCTAGTGGGCAATAGGTTCAAGGTCAAAACTGATCATAATAGTCTCAGGTATTTCCTGGATCAAAAGGGATTAAATGAGAGGTGACAAAAATGGGTTAGAAAGATTGAAGCCTATGACTTCGAGATCGAATATGTCAAAGGAAAAAATAATGTAGTAGCAGATGTCTTGTCCAGGAGACCAGTTACCTTCTCCCTCATAGACATTGTGGAAGATTGGAAGTCCCATCTATTGGTGGAATACTTGAAGAACCAACCATCCTGTGAGATTCTTGATGGAAAGTCATCAGAAAACCGATATAGAGTTGTTAATGAAATTATCTATTATAAGAACTGAATCTATCTAGTGCTAGAGCCCCAGCTGAAGATGAAGATCATACAAGAAGCCCACGACTCCCCTCTAGCAGGGCATCCAGGATTTTTAAAGAGTTACAAGACCATTAGGGAGAGGTTCACATGGAAGGGACTAAGGGACATTATTAAATACGTCTAGGAATGTGGTACAGGTCAGAGCAATAAGGTTGAACATATACACCTGGCAAATTTGTTAGATCCGCTACCCATTCTGGAACAAAAATGGGAGATTGTCTCCATGTATTTCATTACAAGGCTACCCTAATCCCAAGGAAAAGACTGCATCTTCATGGTGGTAGGTTGTCTGACGAAATATACCCACTTATTTGTGATTTCCTATAGAAGCTTTGCATCTCAGATAACAGAATTATTCTTCCAAGGAATATTTCGTCTACATGGTTTTCCCAAAACCATTGTCAGTGACCGTGATAGCAGGTTCATGGGAGCCTTCTAGCAGGATTTATTTAGGTTAGCAGGCACAAAACTCACTCCTAGTACAAGTTACTACCCGCAGACAGATGGACAGACATAAGTAGTAAATAAATGGGTCAAAGGTTACTTATGAAACTATGTCATAGGGAAACAAAGAGCATGCGCCAAGTGGTTTCATTTAGGAGAATATTTGTATAACAAAACTTATCACATGTCCATATGGATGTCACCTTTCCAAGACTAATATGGATATGAGGCACTGTCTTTCGCAGACACGTCATTTGGTGATAACAGGGCACCATTAGCGAAGGATTGGATCCAGGGATGTCGGGATATTCTCTGAGCACTCAAGGATAACCTACAAACAACTCAGAATCGATAGAAGTTATATGTAGATTGACAAAGGATAGAAATGAGTTTTGAAGTGGGAGTTTACCTCTGGCTAAAATTGTATAGACAATCTACCTTGAAGTAGAAAGGAGCAAAAAAGTTAAAGCCACAGTTCTACGAGCCCTATCGAGTTTTTTTTTTTCCAAAGGAAAAATCAGTAACCTTTTATTTAAAAAATGAAAAGTTACACTAGCAGATGCATTGAAGCATTTCCATAAGGTGCCCATTGGGCTCGAGTGCTTTTGCACCCCATGCAACATTACAATAACTAACGTGCATTTAGAAGAAGTAAAATAAAGAAGAAAGGAGAAAAGACAGAAAAACTAGATTCCGGTAGTCACACTTCATGTTTTTCTCCCTTTTTTCTTTTCGACCTTGCGCCACTCACCTTGAGTGGGCTCGATCGAAGCTATTACTAACTGTGTTTCTGCTTTCTGTAAGGCTGTTTCCTTGTCTTAGTCTGAAGCATCTGAGTGGTGGTGCCGTTTGGTCCCGCCCATACTCAAATCCTCGCTTGCCTTTTCTGCCTGATTTGAATGAGACTGTGGAGCCTTGTTTCCTGATGTGGTTTCCTTCTGAGTCTCCCTTCCTTGGGCAGACTCGGCATTCTCTGCCGGCGTATCTTCCTCTTCTGCTTCTGATTCTTCGTCCTCTGAGACAGGGGGGGGGGAAATTGCCATCCTTTCCTCTACTTCCCTTTCTGCTTCTTTTTACTATTTGCTTTCTTGGCTTCTGGACATGTGCTTTGCAAGTGTCCTGTCTGCCTACAGAGCCTACATCTGAAAGCAGTGTTTTCATAGTCTAGTCCTTGTAGCCAGTTTTGTTGTTTGTAGATCAACCTTATAATGTCCGGCAGTCCTATGCTTAAATCTACTTCCACACAAATGCGTGCAAAAGTGTAGATCCTTTCATCAATCCTTTCGAGATCTGTTTTGTTATATTTCCCTATACTATTCCCAATTCCTTCCAATACTCGTTCACTCCAAAAGTGAAGGGGAAGGTTATATAGGCGGACCCAGACCGGCACTTTGGAGACAGTCATTTTGTTTGGATCAAAATCTGGGAACCATGGGGTCATAAACAACCCCGATGTTCCCCAAAACCAAGGCCCAACCTTGATGATTGTATCTCTAACTTCCGTGGATGCAAATATAACTATGAAAATTCCCTTGGAGCATAAATGTATATCACATTCCATGGTCCAAGTGGTAAAAATCCAGTGAAATAAATCCATTGACTTTGGCCAATAACTGTTAAAACGACATATTAGGGCCTGCGTTTCATAAGACTTAACGAAAACATCAAGCCCTGTAGAATCAAAGTTGAGGGTTGGGGTTTGCCCTAGCTGATCTACTATGTATGGCCTAGGTGTATATCCGCCTTGATCTAGAGAAGACCCTTGATCTTTATTACCTTGTAAAATATTTTTGTAGGAGGAGCCTCCCTTTGGTTGTTGCTGAGGTGCTGTCTTTTTCCCCTTGTCTCCTCCTGAGGAGCTTGGCTGTCCATGAGGCAGAGCCCCTCCTCTCGGCCTAGAGTTTAGAACAATGGTTGTTCCTGGACTAATCTCATAGTTTTTCAAGGTTCTACTATCCTGGAGGGACCACCTACCACTGACCAAATGTTGGATCTGGACAGGGTATCCCGTCAATGCCCATATTTGATGTTTCAGCTGCATGATGGAACTTTCTGCATGTACCCACACTAAGCAGGTTTTCCCCTCAGGAGTTTTAATAAAAATCTGAAAACGAGATGTTGCTACCTGTTGCCTGAGTTTTGACTGAGTTCCTGATCTGTCTGAATCGGTGATGCAGCTATTACCGGCGTGCTCTCGCTGTAAACAATCTTCCAGATCTGACCTCATATTGAGTCGTTCTTCCATTTGCAGGTCTAGATCTATAGACCCGATGCTCGATCTCTACTCATTACCACCGATTTGTTGACTAGGTTCTGCCTGTTCTCTAGTATTGACCAGATCGGTTAGATCCAGGCCGTATCTGCAATATTTAGGCCAATCCATTGAGGGGGGGAGCAGATCTGCATCATGCAGAGCCCCTTCTTTGATATCTATGACCGATCCAGTGTGAAAACCTTCAGATCCCAACCCTGTCGCGTCCCTGGCTTTGACCAAAAGCTCCAAAGCAAAGCGTTGATCGGCAGAAAGACCTGCATTCGAGAGTTCCCAGTCGTAGAGACCGACGCATCTGTCTCCAATGGCGTCCCTGACCTCATGGGAGTGGATGTAATTGACATAAGCATATCCGAGGGAGTTCCTGTTGGTCTGATTTCTGCATACGTGAACGGAAGGAACGGGGGCTATCTAATTGAAGATATCGTAGAGCTGCCCTTTGGTGACGGTCGGATCCAGATCTCCCACATGCAGAGAAGTGTTCGCTGCAACCGCCGCTCCCACATGCCGAGAAGCGTTCGCTGCAACCGCCACTGCCTGTTCCTGTTGCCACTGAACGAGATTCGTCATCTGCGCCATCTTTCCGTCGAACTAAATCATCACATAAGTTATTCGTATAAAGATACTCTAAGCCCTATTGAGTTATCCGAAAGATAGGAGAGGTGGCATATGAATTGAAGCTTCTAGCATAGAGAAAAAATCATAACATATTTCATGTTTCTTGTTTGAAGAAGGAAGTAGGGGAGAACACCAAATCATCACCTGATTTATCCCCATCAGATGAGGAGGGACATATTCAACTAATTCCTGAGGAGGTGTTGGAGGTTCAAGAAAGGAAGCTTCAAAGTGGGACCATTCAAGAATATTTGGTACGATGGAAATGTTTTCTCGTCGAAGATGCCACCTGGGAAGGAGAGCATATATTGCAGCATCCAACATTGAAATTGTTTATGGGAAAGAAATTTTGGGCAGGGAGAACTGTAATATCCCCAATTAGACAAAGTTAATATATATAAGAATAATAATAAATAAATAAGTGGCCTAAAGCACATGGATTTGGCCCTAAGTAATTCTTAACCAAGGTATTTTCCCTTGGTTTCTTTTAAGCCATCAAGATTTAAAAAGGGTGAAGGAGGAACGATAACAAATATGGAATTTGGAATTTCTTGTTGGCCTTTTAGTTGAAGACTCAGGTGAGTTTTCAAGCGAGAATCTCAAGTGAGATCCCTAGCCATCATAACTTTGGATTTTCTCAGAACGAAAGTGCCAAGGTCAGACTAAGGGCCACATTAAGCGTTGTGCATGGGTTGATTACATACAGACCAATGACTGTAATTCCAAGTTTAGAGGACATGAGATTTCATTAGATAGTACCTCACTGAGTAGTTAAGGGTCGATCTCTAACATGTGGGTTTGATGGGCAAGGATCCTGACATAATTGACTAGTTGCAGGAAATGTAGTAGTCACCCGAATCTAAGAAGTCTCGTGAGTGACGTGGAGGAGTTCCTAAGCTACAGATTTGCCAGAGAACTTAACAACTTGTAGCAGTATTCTAAAGGTCTGCTATAAAAGACCACAGTGGATTATAGCTTTAGAAGATTAACGAGTAGTGGCGCAAGGGCCGTGAGATCATTCGTTTGCTCACCGAGCCACTGAGTTGTTAGATACGGACGCACTACCAAACGAGGATCGTGGGTCATGTAAGGGAGGAATCAATGTGATTGTGGGTTGTGGGCATAATGGCGAGAGGAAGGAGAAATCCCACTAGTGGGTCATCTATAGGCGCATCTGTGGACAAGTGTGGAATCACATAGGGGTCATGGGCATAGTGCGCATAGCCCATAAGGACCGACCTATCAAAGGTGGGTTGTTTCGTAGCAATCAGGTAAGCAATAGCATCAACTGTGGGCCATGACAAATAAAGACCATGCCACCAACAGTGGGCACGTAGGCAAGCGCAAATCATAAATTCTGTAATGTCCTCACTATGATAATAATTAAAGTTTCTCATATTACCTTCATTTATGTGTGAGAATTAGAAGTTAGGTTTGGAGAATTTATTTTCTTAAGATTTGGTATAATTCCTACTTAAGTATTTTACATTGGATGTAAAGAATTATTTAATGTCAAAAGCCTATATGTTGTTTTATATACAAAAAGAAGAAATTATTACTAGGAAGGATGTTTTATCTCATAGAAAACTTCATTAGGTCTTACTATGTTCAACTCATCTCTTGGATTATTAAGTAGTGATCCACTTGAAACTCTAAAGAATTTTGAATCAACTAACTACTACATACACTACATGTGCTAGTTTTCCAACAAGTGTGTCAACGAAAATTCAAGTCACTTACCATAACCAAATTGTGGTCGACCTAAAGTGGTTGAAGACGTCCCTCACATTCATGGGCAACTCCACATCAATTCAGGAAATGTTTAGACATGTAAATGAACAATTTAAGATGATTTTTAGGAGAAAATGTTTCATGCATTGGTATTGAAGTAAAGGTATGGATGAGATGGAGTTTACAAAGGCTCAAAGCAACATGATATGGAAATCTTTGTAATGATGGGACTCTATATTTGTAATTGTCATCTCTTGGTTTCATTAAAGTTATACCTATTGAGCGTAACTAACTTAATACATGAGTATGGTTGTTTTTCATTAGAATTCACGCCTTTAACAAATAACCAAGTAAATATGGAGATCCAAGATTGAACCAAAAATGTTAAAAATGAAACATTGAGATATCCATGATGTCAACAGTTGTTAAGGAGGGTAGTTCTTCTGCTATGTGTGCCATGTATCTCTTGCTTACATTTTTTAATGCTACAATTATATTTTTTGATGTAAAGGTCATTTTTTTGTAATGTAAAGTGTATTGAAGCTAGAAATGAGTTCTAGCTACAAGTTCTGCTCCATGAACTATTTTTCAGAAGGTGCGCTATAAGTCCTGAATGGCAAATACATGAAATGTGAAACTAAGATAGATACATCTTGTATCAAGACTACTTTCCTAGATAATTGGTGAATAAAGAAGATGCCACCGATATATCTTGGTAGATGGAAGTAAATCCAAAGGATAGCTAATTACTTTTTTTTCATGGTCATATCGATAATAGACTCTAGAGTATAATAGGTTCCTAGTTAATCTCGAGTATTAATGTTACGATTGGTTTCTAGCTAGTATGTTGTGATAGTTCTTTAGGTAAAGGAAGGAGCATGGACACTTTGGAGGTGGAAACGAATTGCATTGTTCTCACTTATGAAACCAAAATTAGTTGTAGGAAAATTTTTTTGAAGAGGAATGGTGAGTTTGCAATAGGGAGAACAAAGAGGTTTTGTATACAAAAAAGAGATCTTTGGAGTTTGGTGCAAGAAAAGTGGGTGACAATGATTGTGGAACCGTTATGGTAGAAGAGGATATTGATTATGGTGGCAATAAAGGTTGGATATTGGTGGAGAATGAAAATAAAATGTTATGTCGAATGAAATAGATTCGTGACCATAATGTAATGTAAGTCAAACTTTGTATTTTTGCAAGTCTATGATGTCATGTTTTAATTTAATGAAGTGGTCCTTGAAAATTTTTGTGCATAGTATCTCGAGGAGTTGGAATATGCTATACTCATATCTATGTATTATGAAAATGTTATATTGCTATAAGACCTAGAGTGACATGCATTCTGCTTTATCATGTGACTTGACTTGATAACTTGACAAGTTTAGTTCAGTAGTTTATCCTAGAAAGTTCTTTAACACTTAGGTGAGTAGGCCTTGGTTAGCCAGATGCTCTACGAGTGGGCCATGTTGTTAGTTGTAGACTCCGGGAGATGAAGTTTTACATTTAGGGTGAGTTCATTGAGAAGTTGAATGAACCATGTACACGAAGGACATCCTCATAGATTGGAAGTTGTAACAGCTGGTTAGCCATGCATTATGATGAATGGTTGTTTCTTTATATGGATGTCAATATTTGGTGATGTGTGCATAATCGAGGTATGAAGTGAAAGCACGAGGTTGGACCAGAGGTAGACTTTGTTGATTGGGAGGTTCTTTAGTTTCTAGTGGAGCATGTGCTACACAGAAGATGTAAAGGTAGATGAAGATTAAAACAAGTAGTTGTTATGGGTGAGTGGTAGAGTATGTAATTCCTAGTGGTCTTACAAGTGTGATAATGTTTATGACTTGTTAAGATTATTGGTCATGGGTAGAGGTCGTTGAGTCTATTCCTATTCCTAATTTCTAGAATATGGTTAGACTTAGTTGGATGTGAGAGATTCTTTACAGCTAGTTAACTTCCTATATTAACCTATGTTTGAAATTATTCCAAATAAATAATTGTGTATCCAAAATAATCTATCTATATAAATTAGTGAATTTAATAACATCTATATGAATGAGTGACTTTAATAATATATGTCCTTGACGCTAACACCAATTTTAGTCCATATTTATTTAGAGCTTGCTCTGATGCTATCTTCTTTATGGAGTGGTCTACAGAGGCAAAAGAATCGCCAGGTGTTGAATCATGTTTTTGATGGTGGAAATAGATTCAGCACCATCAAAAACTTCTAAGACACTTAAAATTATAATGTTTAACTGCTTTTACTTAAATTTACAAAATCCCCAAAATTTTTTCAAAATATAACCAAAATTTCCATAACTTCCACAACAAAAAAACTTAAACTTTAAACTACGACATTCTTTATCAAACTTGAAAAAACCAAACGGATTAACCACCCGACCCAGCACCTGACCAGTATGATTAGCATTAGGAGAGCCGTTCGAGACTAAGATGAGCCAATAATTTAATTTCAGTTCTTTTCTTCACTGGCCAACTAGAGATGCCCTCAAGAGACTAAATTATAATATTATTTATTAAAAAACACAAAGCATAGGACAGAGATGATTTGCTTATAATATTATTTATAAAAGGTACAAATTATTTATAAAAGATACAAAGCATGAGACACAGTGAATTCTGAAGTCAGATATACTTATAATATTATTTATAAAAGGTACCATTTATTTATAAAAGATACGAAGCATGAGGTAAAGTGAATTCTGAAGTCAGACATGCTTATGATATTATTTAAAAAAAATAAAAATGTATAGGATACCATCATTAAGATTAGATTTGATAGGTTTTTTCACTTTTGTAAAAGAAATAAAAATTAAAAATTTAGATGCATTGAACAGAGCTAAGTCCCGTCAATTATGAGATACACATGTTCTTTTTCTTTTTCAGAGTCGGTTCTATTTTTGTTTTCAGGTATTTTTATTATTATTGGTTTTCGTTTTTATTTAAAAATTTGTTTTTAAGTGTTGAAATTTCTAAATAAATATATAAAGTAAAAAATTAAATATAATTCTCATGTGACTTCACGGAAAATTTTGTTAAAAACGTACAATAAACAATCTAAATATTAGCCAAAATGATTATAATATATAAATACTATTTATAATTTTATGTGTCAATCATCAAAAGTCCAAAACTATAAAAATAAGTTATCAAACAAGGGCTACATAGTAGCTAGTACCTGCAACTTAGTTAAAATATACCTTAATTAAACAAAAAAATAACAAAGACAAAAAATTCATTAAAAAAACAACCAATAAAATATTGTATAGTTGAATGCCATCACCAAAAACTACGAAATATAATTAACTAATTTGTTTATATTAACATACATATATCTATGTGTCTGTTTTACTTGTATTAATATATATAATTATTGTTTATAAATTAAACTATTAATATATTTTTATATATAATACAGTCATTTAAATAAATATTTTTTATTGAATATTGTGAAATTATAATTCATGAAATAGAATAATAGAAAATGAAAAAGAAAAGAATAAATTAAAATAAAGGAGAAAAAAAAAACTAAAAAAAAAAAAAACTAAGAGAAATAGAAGTTAATAAAGAACCAAAATAAGATCTTCAACTAAATCACATTACAATAGATAAATTTAAAACATAATTAAAAACAAAAAGTTAATGGGAACGACATCAAACTTTGGTCTATCAAATTTAAAAATAAAATTATCTATTTAATTTTATTTAGATTCCCATACTAAAAAGTTTAGAAAAAACCTCCCAAATCAACTATAATTTAATATAAAACTATACATAAACATCATAATTTTTTAAGTAAAATACAAACTAAAATACTGAAAAACAAAACTAAATATATTATGCCATACCTACTACCCGTATAATAATAGACAAAAGCAGTATTTACACACTATAAGATCCTTTTCTTAAGCTATAAGGAAACTCTCATTGTCGTACGCGTTCCCACCTGATAAAACCTAGCTTTATAAATATGGCTATGAAAAAGCATTTTCGCATTTAAAATATTAAAATATATTTATCTATGTGGACAATTGCATTTACCCAACCTTTTATCAATATTACTCAACCTATTGAACATGGACGTTATATTTTTTTTTCTCTACACTTTTCGGGTTTTATTGCAAATTTTTTTTTTAACAGATATTCTTTTTTTTAAACAGATATTCCAAAACTTTGATTAACAGTAGCTACTATTTAACTTCACTGTTGTCTATTGATTAATAATAGCTACTTCAATTATTTAATTTCACTGCTGCCCATTAAATTTATTAAATATTTTAAAATTTCGAATTTAAGGTAGGTAATTTTGGTGGATGAATAAAGGTTTAAATGATAGTTTGCTATAATGATAATATTCAACATCTGAGATAAATAAAGGACCACAAGTGTTTAAAATTGCAGTTTTGAAATCTCAGTTTTACATCTCAATAAGAATCGCAATCTTGAAATCTCAGTTGCATCTAAATAAAATATGAATTGAATTATGTGAAATAATTATACATATTTAGTAATTCATTTCTATTTCTTATTTTTTTAATATTTATTACTAATATTTTTAGTTTTATTTCATTTTTATTAATATTAAATAATAAATTAAATTATTTTAAAAATAATAATATTATATTTATTTAAAGTATTATTTTTAATTAATTTATTTGCAAAAAACTATTTAATTTTTTTTAATATTAATTTACTTATTTTATGGTTTTTATATGAAAATTTAATATTGCGTGGTAAAATTATACATTATATCTTTTATACAATTTTTCTTCCGCTCAATAATAATGATAATTTCAATTTTAAAATTTACTATTAAACCCAAATATTAATAATAATATGACATGGGCATGAAAGGTACCATATTATATATAATTTTATCAGAAATTAAGGATTTATCATATGATGGTAACATAATTTATATATACCATGCTTTTTGAAACTTTTAACTGTTATAAGATTTAAATTAATCAACAATAGTTATCATTAATTTTTTCAGAGTAATAAAATATTAATTATTTTTAGCTATGATTTGTTAATGTTTAAGAAAATGAGAGGGGTAAGACCCTCTGAAGATTATTTAACCCCGGTATATACAATATTCACAATTAAAAAATGATTACATAATAACTGCGTCATTGACAGCAGGTCAACATGGGCTGAGGGTCCATCCCGGGTGGGGTGGCTATAAGCGTGCCGACCCGACCACGCGGGATATCGCCGATGCAAAAACTCATCTATTTTGTTAATGTTTATATAAAATAAGGTTTACTAGTTTTAATCACTGTTTGATTATTATTTACTTCGTGATACGTTTAATGTTTGGGATGGAGTGAAGGTTTAGATGAACAGAAAAACTGTATTAAAGTAGGAGAGGAGGGTAGAGGTTCCTTAAACGCTAGCTTAGAAGTTGTGCAGATTATTAACTTCATTTTATCGACATTCAAATGGCCCAGACACTCACTTCCTTGGCCACCGCCGCACCTTCAAGCAAATCTTACGACGTCTTCATCAATCACCGCGGTGCTGATGTGAAGAAAACCTTCGCTAGTTATCTTTATTATCGACTCTCTTCTCCAGATACTGGATTAAGAGTATTTTTGGACCAGCAGGAATTGCGAGTGGGATACAATTTTGATTTTCAAATAAAAGATGCGATAAGCACAGCCGCCGTCCATGTAGCTATTTTCTCGCCTCGATACGCAGAGTCAGAATGGTGTCTCAATGAGCTCCTCTACATGTTAGAGTCAAACCGTTTGATTATTCCTGTGTTTTACCATGTGGAGCCTGCTGTGCTTCGGTGGCCAGAGGGCAAAGGAGTCTATGCAGAAGCTCTCCGAATCCTTGAAATGAAGAACCTGCCTGACGGGACGCCGCGACACGACCCCGCCACTATTAAGAAGTGGAGAGAGGCTCTTTCTACTGTTTCAATAATTAGTGGGTTCGATCTCGATGCAGCGCCCTTTAACGGGTGAGAAGTCTCCATATATGTAAGTTTTATGCATAGCTATCTGGTATTTACCTGTGTACACGTTTTTAACCGCGTTAATTTATTTTGTTGAACCAGAGACGAGAGTGCGGTTGTGGAGAAGATTGTTCAACGTGTGTTAGAAGAGATTAAAGGTGGATCGGTGAGTTCGTTTTCTTGTACATTTTCAGTACCCCGCAGCAAACATTTCTCAAAAATCTGGCTCGTTTCTTCCTCAAATCTTCTCATTTACGTTAGTTGATTTAGCTTTTAGATTATTTTAGGA